>CAUYLG010074438.1:0-61856 GCA_963573385.1 Cacajao melanocephalus | reverse complement strand
ATATATATATTTTTAAAGTTGGTATATATTATATATATATAATATATATATATTATTATTATTTTTTTTAAGTTGGTCAGGGTGGTCTTGAACTCCCGACCTCAGGTGATCCACCTGCCTTGGCCTCCAAAGTGCTTGGATTACAAGCGTGAGCCAGTGTGCCCGGCCAGAAAAAAATATATTTTTTTAGAAAATAAGAAAAAAAATAAAATTTTTAGAGTCTTACTTAGATAAATGAGTAGCTTTAAAATTACTGAGAAAAAACTAAATGTATTAAAACACATAAGATACTGATAGTGTAATGGCTTTTGATTATATAATACCTGTTTCTGAAAAGGGTTGTTTTATAATATGTTATCCTTGTGAAGAATATTATTCATTTGATTGGTATAGATTAATTTTAATGATTTACATTAATGTTGATACTTTTAGACCCATGATGCCATATGTATGTATTCTAAATTACTTTAATATTAACTTTTTATTTAAAAATTAAGATCAATAGTATTGTTTATAGAGTAGAAATTAGTATAATACTAGTAGAGTACAGTTAGACTTTGTTTAGCTAGAGAACAAATGAATTGTGTTTTTGTTCAGTTAGTGTTTAGGGCCTCTGAATCATTGCTATATAATGTATCATACCCTTGTCATTTTGTTTTTAATGAGAGAGTTTGTTCAGATTTAAAACTGTATACAAATATGCTTAGCATATAACTTTTTAACGTGTGTGCTCTTACAATAGCTCATAGTAAATTATTTATACCTAATTATTTTTCAGATTTATAACTACCTCGACAAGTACGTTGTTGGCCAGTCATTTGCTAAGAAGGTGCTTTCAGTTGCTGTGTACAATCATTATAAGAGAATATATAATAATATCCCAGCTAATCTGAGACAGCAAGCAGAGGTTGAGAAGCAGACATCATTAACACCAAGAGGTAGCATATTTGATAATTGACCTAAATAGAGATTGCTATGCTTAGAAGTAGTTTTTATTTGTAACTCCTCGCTTTCTTATTAAAATGCTTTTTATTTAGTGCAGCATTTTTTTTTTGTTTGTTTGGAGACGGAGTTTCCCTCTTGTTGACTAGGCTGGAGTGCACTGGTGCAATCTGGGCTCACTGCAACCTCCGCCTCCCTGGTTCAAGTGATTCTCCTGCCTCAGCCTCCCCAGTAGCTGAGAGTATAGGCATGTACCACCACGCCCAGCTGATTTTTGTATTTTTAGTAGAGGTGGGGTTTCACCATGTTGGCCAGGCTGGTCTTGAACTCCTGACCTCAGGTGATCCACGCCCGGCAAAGCGCAGCATTTTTCAAAGTGCAGGTTACTTCTCATTAGCAGATCATGAAATCATTTTAGTAGGTTGCCAGCAGTATTTTTTAAAAATTTGATAGGTGTGAATAGAAAATACCAGAATACATTAACTTATAGTTAAGGTAAATATTATTTCTTAGGCCAGGCACTGTGGCTCATGCCTGTAATCCCAGCACTTTGGGAGGGTGAGGTGGGCAGAACACTTGAGGTCAGGAGTTCAAGACCTGCCTGGCCAACACGGTGAAACCCAGTCTCTACTAAAAATATGAAAATTAGCCAGGCAGGGTGGTGCACGCCTGTAGTGGCAGCTACTTGGGAGACTGAGGCTTGAGCCTGGGAGGAATGGCTTGGGAGCCTGGGAGGAGTGGCTTGGGAGCCTGGGAGGAATGGCTTGGGAGCCTAGGAGGAGTGGCTTGAGCCTGGGAAGAATGGCTTGGGAGCCTGGGAGGAATGGCTTGGGAGCCTGGGAAGAATGGCTTGGGAGCCTGGGAAGAATGGCTTGGGAGCCTGGGAGGAATGGCTTGAGAGCCTGGGAGGAATGGCTTGGGAGCCTGGGAGGAATGGCTTGAGAGCCTGGGAGGAATGGCTTGAGCCTGGGAGGTGGAGGTTGCAGTGAACTGAGATTGCACCGTCGCACTCTAGCCTGGGCAGCAAGACTCCATCTCAAAAAAATAAAACAACTAATGTTTTCAGTTATGCGTGCATGGGTTCTGAGTCACAAAAATATACTGCTTATTGAGAGTCTTAGTAAAAAATGTTTGAAAGCCACTGGGCTAGAGATTGAGACATCCTTTTTGAATTACGGATTTCACCACAACCAGTTCCCTGTGAATGGATCTTTGCAATGCTCTGTGCAACTCAGTTCTCTTGGGTTCAGGATACAGAATTTCATTTGCCTGTGTTAGAGATGTGGAGATAATAACTTAATATATTCAGCACTTGTTTTTCTTTGGGTTCTAGCTACAGTGTGTGTTAAGTTTAAGGGCAAATTTGTAAGTGATTCAAAGTGCAATTTCTGGTTAAGGATAGATTCTCATACACCAGTATACTATATAATCTCAGTTTACTATGGACAATAATGTATATTAATAGAATGATTTTATTAAAAACAATTATGAATAGAGTAAATGAAAATAATCGTAAGTTTTTGTTTTGTTGATCAGACAGCTCTGATTTTAGCCTACATTCCATCATTTTAGATTCTTTTAATTATCACAGTACAGTGTGAAGAGTTCTGCTAAGTACTTAAATTTATAAATCTGCATTATCTTTGATTGCCTTTAGTAGCTACTAAATGTAATTTATTTCAATGAAGACACTTGTTCGCTTGTTGAACTTACATCACATAACTGCAGAATAGTTATGTGATGGTATCAGTTATTTTTAGAAAGTATAAGTCATAACTAATGGAAGACTTGGAACCTTTTGGAACTTTTTTTTTTTTTTTTTTTTGAGACAGAGTCTTGCTCTATCACCAGGCTGGAGTGCAGTGATGCAGTCTCGGCTCACTGCAACCTCCTCCCAGGTTCGAGGATTCTCCTGCCTCAGACTCCGAGTACATGAGACTATAGGCAGGTGCCACCATGCCCAGCTAATTTTTTTGTATTTTTAGTAGAGACAGGGTTTTACCATGTTGGCCAGGATGGTCTAGATCTCTTGACTTCATGATCTGCCCACCTTGGCCTCCCAAAATGCTAGGATTACAAGTGTGAGCCACTGTGCCTGGCCCCCCCTTTTTTTTTTTAAATGAAAATTTGTATTTTCTTCATGGCATTTGCTCCTGAAGGAATTTTTTTTGAGACAAGGTCTCACTCTGTCATCCAGGCTGGATAACAACTCACTGCAGCCTCAACTTCCCAGGCTCCAGCGATCCTCCCACCTTAGCCTCCCAAGTAGCTAGGACCACAGGCATGTGCTACCATGCCCAGCTACTTTTTTTTGTATTTTCAGTAGAGATGGGGTTTTGCCATGTTGCTCAGGCTGGTCTCAAACTCCTGTGCTCAAGCGATCCACCTGTCTCAGTGTCCCAAAGTGCTAGGATTATAGGCATGAACCCCTGTGCCTGGCCTGAAATCTTTATTTTTATAAGGTCCAAATAGTGCTGATATTATGGAGCAAAACTTTTTTTGTTTTCTTCAGTCAACAAATAAATATTTAAGCTATTGTAAGTGCTGGTGGAGCAAATAGTTATATTTATAGCATGAGGGGCTTAAACTCTTATTGAAGGCTTATGTTACTATACCCTTGTAATACATAGCAATTTTATATTTGACAAATATGAATATTAGCAGCTGGACAACTATCATGCATGTATAATTTATTTCTATATTTGTTTTAATATAGAAAAGATACAGTGTATAGACTCATAATAGAAAAAGCTGAAAAAATGTTAGTAAACACATCCTTTAAATATATTGGGAAGAGGACAGGAGGTAGGATATTCATTGTTTGTTTCCCCAAGGTAATCAAATATGTAATATTTTCATCCTCTTTCTTAGAGTTAGAAATAAGAAGACGGGAGGATGAGTACAGATTTACAAGTAAGTGACTTCAGGTCCTCCTGTAATAATTCTTCCTTTTGACATTTATTTCAGTGAAGTGTTTCAGCAGTAACAGTGATAGACATATATGTATTTGCTTGTGTATTACCAAGAAAGATACATATTATCTAAATGTGTTTATCATACATTATGGCATATATAACTTTGGAATAGTTTTCTTTCTTTTTTTTTTGAGATGGAATCTCACACTGTCACCAGGCTGGAGTGCAGTGGCGTGATCTTTGCTCACTGCAGTCTGTGCCTCCCAGGTTCAAGCGATTCTTCTGCCTCAGCCTCCCGAGTGGCTGGGACTACAGGCACACACCACCATGCCCAGCTAATTTTTGTATTTTTAGTAGAGATAGGGTTTCACCATGTTGGCCAGGATGGTCTCGATCTCTTGACCTCATGATCTGTCTGCCTCAGCCTCCCAGAGTGCTGGGATTACAGGCATGAGCACCGTGCCCAGCCTTGGAATAGTTTTTCATGGCTAATTTGTGTCATTTCTATATGTTGGGTTTTTATTTTTTCTGTCAAACTACAATTAACAGTTGGCCTGCTTCTTTTGGGTCACAGGAATTTGGGGGAGGCAAATTATCTTCTAGCTACTCTTTGCCAGAAACCACACTGCTGCTTTTTTGGTATTTATGAAACTTACAGTCTTACAGATTATGAATAAGCCTTAATTCACTGTTTCCAGGCCTGGATTGCCCCTATAAGCATCAGATGGTCTGATGGAGGATGTGGAAGGACTTGATACACCAAGGAGAGTGGCCCTTCTAATGTCTTCCACCTACTCCTTTGGAGGTGGACATAGTTGGCTGCATAGAGGGCGGAGGTTCCAGGGGTATCATAGAAAGATGCACATGGCCTTATGTTTGAGTAATTGAAATAAAGAAAATTAGCTAATTTGCCTTTGAACCAAGTAGTACTATAAGTCCACTATTTGAAGTGTACCATATATAGGATGAGCCATGAGAATATAACTTGTGTTACCAACTTGGGCATTACATTTATCACATGTAATAAAATTACATTATCCCTAGTTATTTTTATATTCCCAGGTATTTTTAAATTTATGGAAATACTGATTATACCATGCATGGTCAAATTAGGAAATACAGTAAGTGCAATATAATTAGATTGTATATAAGAATGTAAGATCTAAATAATAAACTTTGGGTATATATGTAATTTATATTTCATAATGAAAAAATATATTCATATATGTAGTCAATACCATACTCATAAATTTGTGTTGATGGCTAGTGAAACTATACTAAATGAGTAAAGAAAGTCTATAGTGCATATTTTGAAAGACATGTCATGTAATATATGTAGTGATTTAATGTTAAGTAACAGTACTTAAGAACTTATGTAAAAGCAATTTGTATTTATATTGATTGACTTAGAAACAAATATTTCAAAGCTTAAATTTATTGTGTTATACAGTTTTGTTGTGTTTTATGTGGGATTTTAAGTTCTAAAGTTAGGTTGTTAACTGGCCTGTGGTATTAGACCCTAATACTGGTCTAGGATTTTAGACCAAAATCATGTATAATACAAATTAATTCTTCTAAGTCCCTTTGCAAATCAAATTTTAGAGACCACCATACAACTTCTAGGAAGACTGACACAATTGGCTTTTTTTTCTCCATCTTTGGAATACAGTGTTGTTTCTGAAGTTGAGCACCAGATGAAATACTTGGTTTGCATTTCAGGGCTATGTTGTATGAAAAGTTAAACACTAGGGAAATGGTAATAATAATAGCAGATTCTTGTATAACACTTACAAAACGATCTGCCAGTTATTGTTCTAAGTGTTTTACATATATTAATTCATTTAATCACCTCTAAAGCCATGAGACAGAAACTACTGTTTTCATTGCCATTTTAGAAATAAGAAAACTCAAGCACAGAAATTTTAAGTAGTTTGTCCATGGCCACACAGCTGGTGAGCTCTGTGCAGCTAACTGCTACACTAGCTTGCTTGCTCATGGTCCTCATTTTAGAGAGCTGTGCTTACACAGTGAGAGATGCACAAATAGGGACTAACTGAAAGAATAGGAGAGTTGTCTCAAGTTTACTCTAAGGCATATACTCACAAAATGGAATGATAGACATCATCTGTATCATTTAAATTATTTCTTTTTTTTAACTTAAATTATCATCTGTATCATTTAAATTATTTTTTTAACTTAAATTATTAAATAAGTTAAATACGTATATTATGTGGCTCCACTGTAATTAATATGCCTCTTGCAATTTTGTTCATTTATTCACCTAAATCATTTGTGTGTGTGTGTATGTGTGTGTGTGTCTATGTGTGTGTGTGAGAGAGAGAGAGAGAGAGAGAGAGAGAATGAGGGAATGACAAGCACCTGCTAGCCTTGCTTATCATCCTAAGCTACATCTAAATCATTTTTTTCCTTTGGCAGAGCTAAATTTAGCCATGCCCCTTCCTATGTTATCACAATCCCTAACCAGATTTTGCTGAAATTTAAAAAAATACTTCGCTAGTGACAGTTTAACCTCATACAGCAGACTGGGTTTTCTTGGTTGGTATGGATTATAATGAGGCACACCATTGTGAATTTTTCACTAATTATTAACCCTCAAAGGTAGCACAATTTAATTCAGATGTTTATGGAATTTTTATTATTATTGATGACTAGAATAAACCCTTTACATTAACAATGAAGATAGTTTGAAAGTGACAGCCAAATGGAATAGGTCCATGATAATAGATATGTCTGCTGAACTATTATTTTATCAATTTAATTAAAATAATCCATTGGAAAGTCTGATTTTCTTAACCCATTTCTTAGAAAATAAAATTTAGGCCTGTCACAGTGGCTCACACCTGTAGTCCCAGTGTTTTGGGAGGCCGAGGCAGGTGGATCACCTGAGGTCAGCAGTTCGAGACCAGCCTGGCCAACATGGCAGAACTCCGTTTCTACTAATAATACAAAAATTAGCCTGGTGTGGTGGCGTGTGCTTGTAATCCCAGCTGCTCGGGAGGCTGAGGCAGGAGAATCACTTGAACCCAAGGGGCAGAGGTTGTAGTGAGCCAAGATTGTACCACTGCACTCCAGACTGTACAACAGAGCAAGACTCTGTCTCAAAAAAAAAATAATAATAAATTTAGAAAATATAAACAAGTATGTTACAACGACAGGTACTCAAATGCTAAGAACCAAGAACAATCAGAGTATTTACAAATCTGGATAATCTTTCCCTCAGCCAAGAGAAAGTGAGAATAAAGATTTATTGTTGTAGGAACCTGGCTGATAAACTGATATTTCACTAGCAGTGTCAGTCACATCTAGTTAAGTGTTATGTCTCCAATAAAGGGACTAGAAAGATCCAGTACAGGTCCAATAAAATTAGAGATTTAGGTAGGGCCAGAGACAGTGAGATCTACCACATTTGGTTTCTCTAGTAGATTTTATTGATGATGAAACAGAAACAAAAAGTTTATATGACTTGCCCTAGATCATATAGTTTCTACTTAGAGACAAAGGAAGGTCCAAAGCTAAAGCTTTCTATTTCCTGGCTCTGCTCGTCCGTTGCACTGCCTTCCCTTGGGTGAAGGAGTATTCTTACATATTTATATAAATAATGACATGAAAAAAAATCAATTTCCTTTGCTTAAGGTTCTTTATATAATCATTGTGTGCTATATGTTTGTCACTAGATAATTTGAGATTTTTCTTTGTAGGTAAGACAATGTCAAAATACTTAAATTTTTCTATATAGATGTTCAGTTTTACATAAAAGTTTTTATGGGACTTTTTTTTCAAGTATATTCAAATGAAGCTCAAGTAATTCCTTTGGTATTTTTTTCAGAATTGCTTCAGATTGCCGGAATAAGCCCACATGGTAATGCTTTAGGAGCATCAATGCAGCAACAGGTAAATCAACAAATACCTCAGGAAAGACGAGGAGGTGAAGTATTGGATTCTTCTCATGATGACATAAAACTTGAAAAAAGTAATATTTTGCTGCTTGGACCAACTGGGTCAGGTAAATAACTTGCTGAGAAAATTTACTACTCATTTTAAAAATCAGAATATAAGTGATGGTATAATCTGTATCTTGTGATTGAAGTTTTATGGCTTTTGAGAAGAAAATCTAAGGCCTGTTGTCTGGATAGATTATCAGTATTCCTGCATAGAATACAAACTGAATTTGAGGCATTGGTGTTGCCCATCAGGCCAGTCCCTAACATCTTAACAGGAATAATAAAATAAAAGACAACTATATCTAAATAATAATAGACCAGATTTGGTGACTCACACCTGTAATCCCAGCATATTGGGAGACAAAGGTGGGAGGATCACTTGAGGCCAGGAGTTTGAGACCAGCCTAGCCATCATAGCAAGACTCCATCTCTACAAAAAATAAAGTATTAGCTGGGTGTTGTAGCACATGCCTATAGTCCCAGGACTCGGGGAGGCTGAGGCAAAAGGATCACTTAAGCCCAGGAGATTGAGGCTGCAGTGAGACATGATCACAGACTGCACTCCAGTCTGGGTGACAGAGCAAGACGCTGTCTCTAAAAAAAGTAATATCAGAAAAAGGATGTAGCGGTTGACAACTTTTTGTTATATACTACTAAAATTTATTTTGCATTTTTATTTGAAAAATTTTGTGCCAATATATTTTTAGTAAACTTTTAGTTACTGTTTCTGTTTGTAGGTAAAACTCTGCTGGCACAAACCCTAGCTAAATGCCTTGATGTCCCTTTTGCTATCTGTGACTGTACAACTTTGACTCAGGCTGGATATGTGGGCGAAGATATTGAATCTGTGATTGCCAAACTACTCCAAGATGCCAATTATAATGTGGAAAAAGCACAACAAGGTATGTTTTCAACATGATCAGTCTCCAGATTTAGTATACTGGGGAATCAGTCCAACATTAAGAGACAATATAATTCTTATTTTGAGTCAAGGACTAAAATTCTGTAATTATATAAAAGTACCTATGTTACATGATTTCTAGCATATTGGTAAGGGCCACATAGTGCGCTTTGCCTTATTGTCACTGGCTGGTAGGGTAAAAACAGGCCGAATTGTCTGGGCATGGTGGCTTACGCCTGTAATCCCAGCATTTTGGGAGGCCGAGGCGGGTGGATCACGAGGTCAGGAGATTGAGACCATCCTGGCCATGGTGTAACCCTGTTTCTACTAAAATACAAAAAATTAGTCAGGCGTGGTGACGTGTGCCTGTGGTCCCAGCTACTCAGGAGGCTGAGGCAGGAAAATCACCTGAACTCGGGAGACGGAGGTTGCAGTGAGCCGACATCATGCCATTGCACTCCAACCTGCCAACAGAGCAAGACTCCGTCTCAAAAAAAAAAAAAACAGGCCAAATTACTATCCTATTAGATCTTTAATACTACCATAGCTTTTCTTGTTTTAACTCCCCTCAAGACTCATAATGCTTAGATTAAGACAGGGCAGGGCAGCGGCAAGGGAGGAGAGTATCAGATGACTCTAGAAACAGTTTAGCCTGTTGACCTACAGAATGTCATGGATGCTGCATTGCTTCTTCATCTATCATCTGTTCTTGTTTACCTGAAGAGTCTGTTCAGATTCCTTTAAGACAAGAATATAGGTGGGAAAGAGTAATCTAGAATTTTGCTAATAGCACTGCAGATACCTCCTGCTTAGATACTATAAAGAATTCATATACATTAGTGGGGCAAATAACTGTTGTCAAGGAGATTTTGTTGCTATACCTAAATATTATTCTATAAAGCAAATTACAAAGCAGTTGTACAAAATGATGGATGGGAGAAATAAAAGTGCATTTTTATAATAAGCTATTGCATATGTTAAATATGAAAGATGAAATAACCTTGCTGTCTAGCTACCTAGTCATTTAAAGCTGAGGCTATCTTGTGTATATATTTTTTTCATATTATAAATAGAATCCTCCTTAAATTATAGGAATTGTCTTTCTGGATGAAGTAGATAAGATTGGCAGTGTGCCAGGCATTCATCAATTACGGGATGTAGGTGGAGAAGGCGTTCAGCAAGTAAGCAGTTGAATATTTTGTTCAAGCCCACTAAAAGGAAGGGAATACATCAGCTTCCCAAATATTGTACGTTTGGTTTCACATTCAATTAGATTCTGTTTTATTTCTTCCACTCCCAAACTCCATATACCATTTTGAAGTAGTTGAGATCCTCAAAGAAAGTTGTTGACAATTTCAAATAACAAGTTACCTTGTTAGGAAATTTAAAATACTTTGAAGAACAGAAAAAATGAAATTTAATCTTTGCTTTTTTTATTCCTCAAAGGCTCAGTTCAGCATTTCTAGAAGACTCTTGAAGAAAGTTATGATTCTAACTAGACATGAGTGAACTTTGTACATGCTTCTTATTCCTTCCAATTAGTTAAAAGATAGGTGTAAAATAGTGTTTAATTCCTTGCAGAGCCATAATTGAAGCCACAATGATCTATTGGCCAACTTGACCTTTTAATGGTAACTAATTATGACATAAACTATTACAGGGTGAGGAAAATTGTTTTACTTTTTGACAGAGAGGTAGAGAGGTATAATCAGAGTGATGTGCTGGAATTTTTTTATAAAACCATCTCCAAATATAGGTAGTCTCAAAGTTTAATACTATAAGTGGAATAGAATTTTAATTTATGTGAAAGACATGTTATCAATTTCTTATTACCTGGCCCCACCTCCTAATAATACAGGGCTAGGATTTCAACATACAAATTTGGGGACATTTACATATTCCTACCATGTTTGAACCCCGTTTTATACAGTCCTAATTCTGTCTTTATGTCAGAATTATATCTTTACTATCAAAAACAACCTCTTAGGTTGACTGTTTTCCTGAATTGCAGTGCATCAGGAGTTCTATAACCATTTCAAATAAGTTTATTATTAACATGATAAATACATTAGATTTTCTTATTATAGAAATATGAGAGTTTGATTAGTTATGTTCATTGACCATAATCACATATTGTTTTCCCCATTGAATTGTCTAAAGTATAATAAATAATGCACTTATAAATATAGTGATGCTATAAATCATTTGTTCTTTAGGGCTTACTAAAACTACTAGAAGGCACAATAGTCAATGTTCCAGAAAAGAATTCCCGAAAGCTCCGTGGAGAAACAGTACAAGTTGATACAACAAACATTCTGTTTGTTGCATCTGGTGCTTTCAATGGTTTAGACAGAATCATCAGCAGGAGGAAAAATGAAAAGGTAAGTTTTTCTGAGGGGTTACTAGAAGGATAGAGAGCATTTAAAGAATGTACACTTAGTTTCCATTCTCATATCTGCGGGCTACCAGTCATCATTTTTTAAGAGTTGGTTTTTCTTAGAGCATATCAGAAATATACAGGACCGGGCACAGTGGCTCATGCCTGTAATCCCAGCTCTTTGGGAGGCTGAGGCGAGCAGATTGCCTGAGCTCAGGAGTTTGAGACCAGCCTGGCCAACATGGCCAAACCAAAGAAAAATGTACAGTAAGTCCTCACTTAACATCATCCCATAGGTTCTTGGAAACGCAACGTTAAGTGGAAAACTAATTTTCCCTTTTGATTTTATAAGGAAATGATACTGAATAAAGTGACATTATTGGAGGACATGTTGTACGGTGTTTTGCTCAAAGTTGGAGTTTCCAAGAACCTATCAACACTGTTAAGTTAGGATCTAAATATCCTATATATGAGCATTTTGTTTGTTTGTTTGTTTGAGATGGAGTCTTGCTCTGTCACCAGGTTGGAGTGCGGTGGTGCGATCTTGGCTCACTGCATCCTCTGTCCCCTGGATTCACAAGTGATACTCATGTCTCAGCCTCCCAAGAAGCTGGGATTACAGGCACGTGCCACCACAGCAGCTAATTTTTGTATTTTTAGTAGAGACAGGGTTTCACCATGTTGGCCAGGATGGTCTTGATCTCCTGACCTCGTGATCTACCCACCTCGGCCTCCCAAAATTCTGGGATTACAGGTATGAGCCACTGTGCCTGGCCTGTATGGGCATTTTAAAAGTGTAACTTGATGAGTTCAACTTAATATTTTATCTAGGGAGTTCGTTATTGGAGTTGCTGCATCAGTAAAATTTCTATTCATTCCCCCTGCCCAATTCACTGGAGCCCAGTAAATTTTATCTCCATTGGCCTTGCTCATAGAGTCTACCATAGATCACTGCTGACTTTCACAAATGGAGGGGAGCATTTTGGCAGATGCGGGAAGGGTTGTGATACCACCTAGTTTTACAGGTGTTTTTTCTTAATAGCCCCTACTTTTAATTGGGTCTGGAACTTTTTTCTTCATATCCTCATAGTACATGCCCAGTACTAATTTTTTGATTGATTACAACAAAATGTAATGTGGGAATAGTGGCAGGAAGCCCAGAAAACACCTGTCTTTTCCATGGTTTTTGTAGTTTGCATGATAGCCCCAAGTGATCACTTTTGTGTTTTATAACATTCTATTTGAAATCTGTATGTCATAGATCAGCTGTCTTCTTGGACTTAAATGTACTAGTGTAAGTAATAGTTTAGTAGTAGTAAAAAAATAATAATCATAATTATAATGCTGCTAATGGTGTGGTTGCCCATGGTAGTTCCTTTGCCTAGTCTAGGTGAGGAAACACTTAGAAATACTAACTGTGCCACGTTAAGTATTGTTATTCCTCAGTACCAAGCCTTACTGAGCATGGATATGGTTCGATTTTTATTTTTCTGCTAATTTATGCAAAATTTCAACAGCAGCCAAAACATAACTTAATATGAAAATTTGTTTTTTGTGCCATTGAAATTCTGCACAAATTAGCCTAACAAATTAGAAATTATTTCTTTGGGGGGTGTGTGTGTGAAAGAAAGATAACCTTGTATTTGAAATTCTGTAAAAGCAAAGACCATTTCTAATATTTATTTTTAATTAATACTTCTTTATACTTCCAAAAAGGATTTGAAACTAGAAACATGTAGGACAGAAGATTTAAAAATAATGTCAGAAAAAGAATCAGAAATCTATAGAAGGTAGGTTTAAGTTGTAGTTCTGTTTTGTTGAGAATTAGGTCACTCCATTTAGCTGTAACTTTATTAATGAAAATCAGCGGAGCAATCATGGGCTCTAGTTCTTACTTTGACTGAAGCAAGCTCCATATGCCTTCCATATGCTCTAGTTCTTATTACCTGGCCCCACCTCCTAATAATACAGCGTTAGGATTTCAACATAAAAATTTGGGGACACTTATTCAGTCCATTGCAGACAGATTATTTATTTTTATTTTTATTTTTTGAGACAGAGTCTCACTCTGTTGCCCAGGCTGGAATGCAGTGGCATGATCTCAGCTCAATGCAACCTCCACCTCTGAGGTTCAAGTTGCCCTCCTGCCTGAGCTTCCCAAGCTTCTGGGATTATAGGTGCATACCACACCTGGCTAATTTTTGTATTTTTAATAGAGATGGGGTTTAACCATGTTGGCCAGGCTCATCTTGAACTTCTGACCTCATGTGATCCACCTGCCTCAGCCTCCCAAAGTGCTGAGATTATAGGTGTGAGTCACCGTGCCCAGCCTGCAAACAGATTTTTAGCTTAGGCTATGTTTGCACATATCATGTACTTCTCTTGTTCTTTTGACAAAACCTGTATGACATGGTAAAATTAAACTTTCTGAGAATTTCCTGGAGTACAGTTCTTTTATGTTGACTGAAGCAAGATCCATATGCCTTTATATACCCGACCTTGTTCAGCAAAGTTAGCGTTTATTTTTTATTTTTTTGAGGACTATGACTTTGCAAAAGTTAGCATTCTCGTTTGATGTCATCCTTACATGTTTTAAAATAAAATCTAATAAAATCTAAATTATTCTAACTCATAGGCTGATGTATGCAAACCAAAATCATGATTTTAGAGGAGTCATGATTTAGCAGTGACTTAAGACACTTACAGATAATTTTCTCATTAGGCTGCTTGTAGCTATTTTTTTTTTTTCTTTTTTGAGACAGAGTTTTGCTCTTGTTGCCCAGTCTAGAGTGCAATGGTGCGATCTTGGCTCACTGCAGCCTCCATCCCTGGGTTCAAGCGATTCTCCTGCCTCAGCCTCTCGAGTAGCTGGGATTACAGGCATGTGCCACCATGCTTGTCTAATTTTGTATTTTTAGTAGGACAGGGTTTCTCCATGTTGGTCAGGCTGGTCTCGAACTCCTGACCTCAGGTGATCTGCCCCTGCTTTGCCTTCCCAAAGTGCTGGGATTACAGGTGTGAGCCACTACAACTGGCCTGTAGCTCCATTTTTATAGTTTTTATACCTTTGAACTCATCTAAGTCTTGAATAAACCCTGCAACCTTATTATCTGAGTTCTAAGGGACCCCCTTCTAGTCCTTACTTATCTGCTTTTATTAGAATTCATTCTTTGAGACTTGGTTTATTATGTAGTGGTTAGGTTCTCAATTCTCAAGGCAGACAGACCTGAGTTCAAATTCTGGCTTTGCCATTTACAGCAATAAGACTTTGGTCAAGATATTTAACCTCTCTAAGCCTGTTGTTTTCCTTTGTAAGATGTGAATGATAATAAAACCTTCTTCACAGAGTTGTTGCAAAGATCACGTGAAATATGTATGAAAAGTATTTAATACAGTATCATTTGATTCTACCATTTATAATATGCATCATTTCTTTGGCAGTATCTTGGATTTGGAACACCATCTAATCTGGGGAAAGGCAGAAGGGCTGCAGCTGCTGCAGACCTTGCTAATCGAAGTGGAGAATCAAACACTCACCAAGACATTGAAGAAAAAGATCGGTTATTACGTCATGTGGAAGCCAGAGATCTAATTGAGTTTGGCATGATTCCTGAGTTTGTGGGACGGTTGCCTGTGGTGGTTCCATTGCATAGCCTAGATGAGAAAACACTTGTACAAATACTAACTGAGCCACGAAATGCTGTTATTCCTCAGTACCAGGCCTTATTCAGCATGGATAAGGTTAGATTTTTATTTTTTGTACTTTGTTAATTTTTAATTTTCTTGCTATTGAAATTGTACATAAATTAACCTAACAACAAAAACAAATTCTGCTCATCTAGAACACCAGCTTATTCCTTACTAAATACGGATCTAGGAATCAAGGAAGGCATATTGTATTATGTTAGAATTTAGGAGTTGGCTTTATTTTTACGAATTAAAACCATCATTGTAGCGTAAAGCCCAAGAAAAATAATGCCGTTAGCCTACTCCAGTACCTCCAAGCCAAACATACAGAATTGTCTTGTCCTTTCAGCCTTGACATTCTAAATGCTTTTGTTGTGACATAGTGTATTTTTGTATTCTTTTGCCTAAATAGAGTTTTATTAGTCCCACATAAATGGTCTCTGTAGCCAAATACCTGGCGGTCACTCTAGCTCACATACCCAGTCAGATAAATGGTTTGGGTTTTATGAACTTTGTGTCTCTATCAGTCTCCTTCTCTCTATTGCCCCTGCCTCAAGTCAACCCCTTTGTTACTATTCACCCTGACCCACGCATTTAGTTTGTAATTGGTCTGCCTGTCTCATGTCTGTCTGTGACTACCACCACCAAAATATCATTATCTTCCTCTTTACTTCCAGAATGGATCATTGAGCACAGTGTCCAACAAATAGATACTAAGTTATTAAATAGTTATTGAATGAGTAAAGACAAGGCTAATGTTTTTACTCTCTTGCTCAAAATCCTCCAGTGGTTCCCTGGTCTTATTTAGATGCCTCCCCTTTTGCTGCTCCCTGAGCTCCATGTGCATACACTGGACTATAAATGCTAGTTTGCTAATCTGTCATCTGTCACCACACAATAGACTGCAAGTTGCTTGGCAAAGATGATGTCTTCATCATTAAATCCCTAGTATGTAACACACAGAGGTTTAGTAAATGTTGAAAAAAATCCTAGGGAGTCCGTGTCAATCTAGAAAACTTTTTCAAGCTTAAGAACAAACTTGATACTCATAATACTGATACTGTCACAGGTTGATAGAAACAAGTGCTTCTTGAAGGCAGGGTTCCAAAACACCATGACAAATTGTGCCCTTACTTAATGGTATATTTTCTGGAGGTAGAAATTAACAACTAAAAGTTATAATTTATTTTTAATGTATTTGTAGTGTGAACTGAATGTTACTGAGGACGCTTTGAAAGCTATAGCCAGATTGGCACTAGAACGAAAAACAGGTGCACGAGGCCTTCGGTCCATAATGGTGAGTTGGCATTATTCTATTAAACTAGATTATTTCTTGGTCTGAGTTTTGAGAATATTAAGCTTCTCTTTTTTTCTTTTGGAAAATATACCTAGAAAATTGGCATAAAGTTGTTTTTCAGTTTTTGGGTTTTTTTTAAAATGACAGAGTCTCAAAGGAGTGCAGTGGTGTGATCTTGGCTCACTGCAATTTCTACCTCCCAGGCTCAGGCTCAGGCTGAAGCTCAAGCGATCCTCCCACCTCAGCCTCCCAAGTAGCTGAGATTATAGGCAAGAATCACCACACCCAACTAATTTTTGTATTTTTACTAGAGACAGGTTTCACCATTTTGGCAAGGCTGGTCTTAGACTCCTGACCTCAAGTGATCTGCCTGCCTCAGCCTCCCAAAGTGCTGGAATTACAGGTGTGAGCCAGTACATCCAGCTGATTTTTTTTTTTAAATCACACTAGATTATATTTCGCTTTTTTTCAAAAATGAACTTTATAATGTTTGCAACAAAGGACATATACCTAATATGATTAATGAAATAGAAAATCAGGATTGGGCCTGGTAACTCACGCCTATAATTCCAACCCTTTGGGAGGCTGAGACAGGAGGATTGCTTGAGACCAGCCTGGGCAACAGAGAAAGACCCTCATCTCTCCAAAAAAAAAAAAAAAAAAAACAGGCCGGGCGCTGTGGCTCACACTCATAATCCTAGCACTTTTGGAGGCTGAGGCGGGTGGATCGCCTGAGCTCAGGAGTTCGAGACCAGCCTGGGCAATGTGGCAAAACCCCACCTCTACTGAAAATACAAGAAACTAGCCAGACGTGGTGGCGCATCCCTGCAATCCCAAATATATATAAAGATATATATATTTGTTATTGTTGTTTGTTTTTCCTTGAGTGGATGGATTCTAATTTGTGATTTATAGAATAAAAGCATTTGTATGTAGTCTGTTTTCAGTGTGATTCATTACTTTTTATCTCTTTAGGAAAAGCTGTTACTAGAACCAATGTTTGAAGTCCCTAATTCTGATATCGTATGTGTGGAGGTTGACAAAGAAGTAGTAGAAGGAAAAAAGGAACCAGGATACATCCGGTAAAGTGTATTTTTATGCCAGAACAGATATAAAATTTAAGATCAGCTCCTCATTGCTATGTTTGTTGGTTTGTCATTTTAAAATTACATAAAAATTCTTATATTTGTAAGGGAAGCAATAATCTCAAGTTTTCTTTAGAAAAATCTAATTTGGGTTTATAAAATAATATGATTTTGTGAGTCTTTGAAAGCTGATCTTCAGGCCGGGCGTGGTGGCTCACGCCTGTAATCCCAGCAGTTTGGGAGGCCAAGGCGGGCAGATCCCTTCTCTACTAAAAATACAAAAATTAGCTGGGTGTGGTGGCATGCACCTGTAGTTCCAGCTACTCAGGAGACTGAGGCAGAGACTCGCTTGAACCCAGGAGGTGAAGGTTGCAGTGAGCTGACATAGCACCACTGCACTCCAGCCTGGCGACAGAGTGACACTTAGTCTCAAAAAAAAAAAAAAAAAAAAAAGGTTGATCTGCAAAATTCCTCTCCACCTTTTTCCCCTAAAAGGAAAATATTTCAAAAGAGACATAAAAGTAATCCATCTATAACATCTGTTCCAGGAAGAAAAAAGAAAAAAAAAAGTAATCCAAATGAGATTAAAATGAACTTTGCTGCTAATTCTCTAAATTTATTAATGACTTGTCTTTCACAAGACCAAAACTGTCATCATTTTTTCTCTCAGTAGTAGTGTCATCAGTTGACAAATTCAACACCTTTTTTACGTATATATTTATCTTATTCGAAGGGGTCAGCAAATTGCCTCATAAAGGGCTAAATACTTTAGGGCCATGAGGTCTGTATTGCAGCTACTCAACATTGCTCTCATTGCAAGAAAGCAGCTATAAGACAATCCATAAATAAATGATTATGTCTGTGTTCCAGTAAGTCTTTATTTATAGTAACAGGCAATGGGGCTGGACATAGTGGGCTTTGGGAAGCTGAGGCTGGAGGATCCCTTCAGCCCAAGAATTCCAGACCAGCTTGGGCAACATAGGGAGATCTGTCTCTACAAAAAAAAAAAAAAAATTTTTTTTCTTAATTAGGTATTCCAGCTACGTGCGTGCATGAGATGGGAGGATGGCTTGAGCCTCGGAGGTTGTAGCTGCAGTGAGCTGTGATTGCACTGCTGCACTGTAGCCTGGGTGACAGAGTGAGATCCTGTCTCAAAAAAAATAACAATTTTTAAAAAGGCAATGGGCCGCGTATGGTGGCTCATGCTTGTAATCCCAGCACTTTGGGAAGCTAAGGAGGGCAGATCACCTGAGGTCAGGAGTTTGAGACCAGCCTGACCAACATGTTGAAACCCTATCTGTACTAAAAATACAAAAATTAGCCAGGTATGCTGGTGGGCGCCCATTGTCCCGGCTACTTGGGAGGCTGAGGCAGGAGAATCACTTGAACCTGGGAGGAGGAGGTTGCAGTGAGCCAAGATTGTGCCACTGCACTCCAGCCTGGGTGACACAGTGAGACTCAGTCTCAAAAAAAAAATAAAAAAATAAAAAGGCACTGGGCTGGATTTGGCTAGCAAGCTACAGTTTCCTAACCCCTGATTTATTATATAAATAATTTATTATACAATGCTTGACATTAATGTCACCTACACAAAAGTTAGGTTTCTGTTTAACTCTGGTATGTTATATTTTGTGTTTACTTCTCTTTCAAGGTAACTTTGGAGGCAGTTGCTTGGGTTTGAACCACCTTAGACCAGAGAGACATAATCTTTTATTTTTATTGTTGAATGACATTGATATGTGGCTTTTAAAGGAATTGTGGTAATCTGAATTATAATTTTTACTAATTTGAGACAAGATGGATTTGGTCAGAAATAGTTACCTTCTTTACCATATATATATACTAAATTCAAGCATTTGAGTTGAAATAACAGATACTTGATTTCTTGGAGAAAAGATTTTTTAAGCCTTCACAATTGAAGCCATGTCGTCTGTTTTTTTTTTTTTTTTAATAATTTGTCAGGGAAAATGTTGGGAAATTCATTTGCATCTTTTGGTTCTATAGTCTGTTTCCCATATTACTAAGCAATTTTTTTTGTCTTTTGAGACCAAGTCTGTCTCTGTCGCCCAGGCTGGAGTACAGTGGTATGATCCCAGCTCACTGCAACCTCCACCTCCCTGGTTCAAGTGATTCTCCTGCCTTAGCTTCCTGAGGAGCTGGGATTACAGGGGTGCATCACCACACCTGGCTAATTTTTGTATTTTTAGTAGAGATGGGACTTTACTATGTTAGCTAGGCAGGTCTTGAAAACCTGACTTCAGGTGATCTGCCCTCCTTGGCCTCCCAAAGTGCTGAAGTCACAGGTGTGAGCCATGGCATCTGGCAGAAGCAATCTTAACATTAAAATTGCTCCAGCCAGGCATGGTGGCTCACACCTGTAATCCCAGCACTTTGGGAGCCTGAGGCAGGCAGATCACGAGGTCAAGAGATTGAGACCATCCTAGCCAACATGGTGAAACTCTGTCTCTACTAAAAATATAAAAAATCAGTCGGGTGTGGTGGCGCATACCTATAGTCCCAGCTACTTGGGAGGCTGAGGCAGGAGAATTGATTTAACCTGGGAGGTAGCGGTTGCAGTGAGCTCAGATTGTGCCACGGCACTCCATCCAGAGCAAGACTCTGTCTCAAAAAAAAAAAGTGCTCCTAATATTTTCTGTTATTGTGGCTTTCTTAGCTAGGGGGGTTACTTTGCTGTTTTGATTTTAAAGACTGTGTTTACCTCCATTTATAATTTTTAAAAAACATGACTTTTCATTGTAGGGCTCCAACGAAAGAATCCTCTGAAGAGGAGTATGACTCTGGAGTTGAAGAAGAAGGATGGCCCCGCCAAGCAGATGCTGCAAACAGCTAAACTGTAATATTGCTGTCCTGTATATACAGCTTTTCCTTCTTTTGTTTAGGATCATAACTGTCTCTGCAGTCTGATATTAAAGGCATTGGATCTATCTTGGATATCATACATGGTCAGAGAAGCCTTTAGGATGAGAATCAGATCATGTATATCATAGTAACATCACATTGATTTAACAGAGGACGTTATGTGGACTTTAATGACACGGTATTTAGAGATAAAATGTACATTACTTTGGTTCAGTTTTTTAAAAAATATGCTTTAACAAAATTCTTAGGAATTCTTTTAAAAAAGCAGTGAAGGTATTGCAAAACTGTGGATTTTACAATAATGTTACTCTACAAATGGGAAAATAAATTCTTTAAAATTCAATATTGAGATACCATTCTTTAGTGTTACCTTTTTTACTCACATGTGCTTCTGAAAATATTGGAATTTTATTCATCTTAAAAATTGGACCAGGTAGTTTTCAAGTAGTGAAAAATTTCATTGAAAAATACCCTGAAGAACTATATTTTGATAATTAATCATTGGTTTAGCTGTATTCCTCGTCTTCTTATCTGCTAATGCATGACACTAACTTCCCAAATGGTTCTGTAAAAAAGGCCATTTTCTTACCAACTTGTCTGATTTATTTACCATCTTTCTTATAGACAAGAGTCTTGCTGTGTCCCAGGTTGGAGTGCAGTGGCTTGATCTCTACTCACTGCAGCCTCCACCTCCCAGGTTCAAACAATGCTTCCGCCTCAGCCTGCCGAGTAGCTGGGATTACAGGCATGCACTACCCTGCCCGGCAAATTTTTGTGTTTTTAGTAGAGACAGGGTTTCACCTTGTTGGCCAGGCAGGTCTTGAACTGCTGACCTTGAGATCCACCAGCCTTGGCCTCCTAAAGTGCTGGGATTTCAGGCGGGAGCCACTGCAACTGGCCTTATTTACCATCTTTAGTCCATTTTAGTACTATGGGTGAGTACACAGAATTGAAGTCTGCCTTAAATCTTCAGAAAGATACATACCTATTTTCTTTCTTTGAGACAGAGTCTTCTTGCTCTGTCACCCAGGCTGTAGCGCAGTGGCACAATCTCAGCTCACTGCAACCTCTGCCTCCCGGGTTCAAGCAATTCTCATGCCTCAGCCTCCTAAGTAGCAGGGACTACAGGTGCATACCACTACATCTGGCTAATTTTTTGTATTTGTAGTAGAGACGGAGTTTTGCCATGTTGCCCAGGCTGATCTTTTAACTCCTGAGCTCAGGCAGTCCAGCCACCTTGGCCTCTCAAAGTGCTAGGATTACAGGCATGACCCACCACATCCAGCCAGGAAGATACCTATCTAATTCTATAAATAGCATGCAGTATCAATCATAGTAACAGCCATGTGCTGACCTAAATGAAATTTCCTGATATTGTGTACTTAACCTGAAGTACTGAACTAGTTTTTTTTGTTTGTTTTGCTTTTTGGTGCTGAACATTGGTCTAATTCTTTAGCTTCTTAGAATGTTAAAGAAAATATCTGTTTTGCTATCAGCCAAAGTAAATGTGTTCACACTAATATATAAGTTAATCTTCATTATACAACAAAGCTAAAAAGTGGTGGGATATTTGGGGTCTTAATGAAAGTTGTATCATTTCCATAAATACTAAAATATGTGGGTACCTTTTAAGCTTTTTTTCTTTCCTTCTTTAATGGTGATACAAGTTATATATTCATTCAGTTTAATCTCATTTGAAATTGTTTAAATCAGAGTACATGTAAATATTTGTTCTTTTTTTTTGTTTATAGACTCTTGAACTTTCCTTTTACACAGTTTTTCTTAGGGAAAAACTTAAGCTATTAGGAAATTCTAAATCTTGTTGATGAAGAGTTGGGCTTTCTATGATAGAATTAATAAAAGGGATATAAGGTATTTATGGCTGGGGTAGGATCAGAAATGCACTTTGTATTATAGCGTGTTAAGGCTGGTTGGTATAGTATGGAACAGAAACACCTCTCCTCCTTCGTCTCCCTAGTAATGGTTTGAGTTCTCCCCAGGAAGTCTTACATATTATAAGTTTGTTCATGACCTTTCCCTTATAGCATCATTTTCCTTTTTGTAGAGTGGAAATCAGAGTAGCTGCTAAACATATTAAGCGTAATCTTCCAGAAATGGACTGGGAGGCATTTTAGTCGCAACAACTTACATTTGGCTTTGGAAGTTGTTAACAAAGCATAATTGATGTTTTTAAATCAAACACAATTTGTATCTTGGAACTTACATTTTGACATTTGAATAAAACAAAAAGACTAAATAAATGAAAGCCAACGTGGTGGTGTGTCCATACTGCAATGGTGCAGGAGCATTCTGCATTGACAACAAGCACAGCCAAACAGTGCCATTTTTAAAAGGGCACAGGTGTCATATGAGCTGCTTCATTCTAGGGATTGGTTAATCCTTGGCACTTCCATATCAGATAAATTCTAGCTGTAGATTCCACAGACAAACTTTGTTAAACATTTGTCGAAAATCCTACTTAAATGTCCCACATGGAACTTGACACTAGGGACACAGAACAAAGCTTTTCAGGAATCTTACAGCCAGGCATGGTGGCTCACACCTGTAATCCTAGCACTTTGGTAGGCCGAGGCGGGTGGATCACGAGATCAGGAGATTGAGAGCATCCTGGCCAACATGGTGAAAACCCGTCTTTACTAAAAATACAAAAAGAAAAAAAAAATTAGCTGGGCATGGTGGCGCATGCCTGTAGTCCCAGCTACTTGGGAGGCTGAGGCAGGAGAATTGCTTTAACCTGGGAGGTAGCGGTTGCAGTGAGCTCAGATTGTGCCACGGCACTCCATCCAGAGCGAGACTCCGCCTCAAAAAAAAAAAAAAAAGGGAATCATACTTGACTTGTAGGGAAAACAAATACAAACTAGAGTATATTTTAATAGTGGAAATGAGATAGGTACCAGGTGTGGTGACAGACAGTAATGGCCCAGATAAGTCTGGAAGAACAAGTAGAAATTTGCCAGGAAAGAATGAGAACTAAATCAAAATCTCAGAAGTGTAAAACTAGGAAGCCACAGGAGGTAAGAAATAGGCAACAACTGTAACGTCTTGTTAATACTCTGAAATGAGCGTTTAATATTCTCCTCTCTCCATTTAGCTAAAGACTTTGCTTCATATTTCTTTTTTCTTTTTTTTGCTTCATATTTCATTGAAAAACCATTGATGGAATTAATCATTCCACCATCTATATATCTATCTACTCCATGACTCATGCTTTCTCTCTAGGTACAACTGAAGGTATCCCTCCTACAAAACTCATTCACTCCACGTATACTCTGGGTCTTATCATCCCCCCTCATTTCTCAAGGGCTTTAGTTCTTTTGATCGTGTCTCTACTACGGTATCTGTATCCTTCCTTCTGAATTATTAGGGAAAAACTTAAGCCATTAGCTATTGTTGCTAATATTATTAAAATGTCTATTATCTCTAAATTTATAAATTTTAATAGTCCTATAAAATGCCAGTCGATTTTAAATGGAAGTCAGACAGGCTGATTCCTAAGTTCATATGGAAGAATGGTGAACAAGCAAAATGAAAAAGTACACTTACATAGTGCTTAATGCAACAACTCTGAGGTGGATACTACAATCAAGACTTCTCATAAAGAAACTGAAGCCCCAGAGGGGTTAAGTAGCTTTCCTAAGCTCACACAAAGTAATAGAGCCAAGATTTAACCCCAGGCAGACCAGTTCCAGAATCCTACATGTAACACACTGAATGAAGAATGAGGAGGGGCTGCCTCTACTAGCTTTCTTTAAAAAAAAAGATTATACTATCACTCCAGAGGAAGTTATAAACAAGAAAAAAAATAATTACACTTGAAGTTCTAGGATACATGTGCAGAACATACAGGTTCGTTACATAGATATACAAGTGCCATGGTGGTTTGCTGCACCCATCAACCCGTCATCTAGGTGTTAAGCCCTGCATGCATTAGGTATTTGTTCTAATGCTATTCCCCCCATTGCTCCCTCTACTAGCCATGTTTAAAATACAAAGTTTTACAACTAGGTGTGGTGGCTCACACCTGTAATCCCAGCAATTTGGAAGACCAAGGCGGGAGGATTGCTTGAGCCCAAGAGTCTGAGACCAGCCTGAGCAACATGGTGAGATCCTGTCTTTACAAAAAGTTTAGGAAATTAGCCATGTGCGGTGGCATGCACGTGTAGTCCCAGCTACTTGGGAGCCTGACCAACATAAAGAAACCCCGTCTCTACTAAAAATACAAAATTAGCCGGGCAGGTGGTGCATGCCTATAATAACAGCTACTTGGGAGGCTGACGCAGGAGAATCACTTGAACCCGGGAGGTGGAAGTTGCAGTGAGCCTAGATTGTGTCATTGCACTCCAGCCTGGAGTCTAGGGAAAAAAAAAAAAAAAGCTGGGCCTGGTGGCACGTGTCTTTAGTCCCAGCTACTGGGGAGGATATGGTAGAGGAATCTTTTGAGCCCGAGAAGTCAAGGCTGCAGTGAGCCAAGATTGTGCCACTGAACTCCAGGAAGGGTGACAGAGCGAGACTGTCTCAAAAAAAACAAAAGTCTCAATGGTAAAATAATCTTAACTAGAAAATGAGCAAAAGTCATGAAGAGATACTTCAATGAAGAGAATATACTGATGGCAAATAAGCATATGAAAAGGTGCTCAACATAATTTGCCATTAAGGAAGCTCGAATTAAACCAATTAAATATCACTATGTACCTATAAAAATGTCTAAAATTAAGAAAATAACAACATAAAAAAATGAGATGCAGAGAAACCAGATTACTCATATATTGCTGGTGGGAATGCAAAATAGTGCAGCCACTCTGGAAAACCAATTGGCAATTAAAAAACTAAACTTGCAGCTACCATACAATCCACCAATTGCACTCCTGGGCATTTATCCCAGAGAAATGAAGATTTGTGTTCACAAACAAAAAACCTTGTATACGCACCAGGCACAGTGGCTCACACCTATAATCCCAGCACTTGCACTTTGCCAGGCTGAGGCGGGGGTAGGGGTTGGATCACTTGAGGTAGGAGTTCAAGACCAGCCTGGCCAACATAGTGAAACCTCATAACTACTACAAATGCAGAAATTAGCCTGGTGTGGTTCATGTCTGTAATCCCAGCTATTTGGGAGGCTGAGGCATGAAACATCTGAACCCATGAGGCAGAGGTTGCAAGCTGTGGTCTCACCACTGCACTCCGGCCGGGACAAAAGAGTGAGACTCTGTCTCAAAACAAAACAAAAACCATTGTATACAAATGTTTATAGCAGCTTTATTCATAATAGCACTGAGCTGGAAACAATCCAAAAATCCTGTGAACGGGCAAATGGTTAAAATGTGGTACATCCATATCATGGAATACTACTCAGCAGTAAGACACACTATTGATATACACAACAATCTGGATGACTCTCTAGAGGATTATGCTGAAAGACAAAAGCAAATCTCAAAAAGTTATATACTGTATGATTCAATTTATATAACATTCCTGAAAGAATAAAAATTATAGGCTGGGCACACAGTAGCTTATGACTGTAATCCCAGCACTTTGGGAGGCTGAGGCTGGTGGTAAAAAAAGTGACTGGCCAGGTGTGGTGGCTCAAGCCTGTAATCCCAGCACTTTGGGAGGCCGAGGCAGGCGGATCACAAGGATCAAGAGAGCCAGACCATCCTGGCCAACATGGTGAAACCCATCTCTCCTAAAAATACAAAAATTAGCTGGGCATGGTGGCATGCATCCAGGAGGGAGAGGTTGCAGTAAGCCGAGATCTGCCACTGCACTCCAACCTGACGACAGAGTGAGACTCTGTCTCACAAAAAAAAAGTGACTTTATTCCAGAGTTTAGCTGAGGAGAGGCAGTACAGTCTCCTGCCTTAAGGAAACTGCTTCAGCTTTCTCAGCAGAAAGCGAAGGCTTAAAAGGGGACTTGGGGCCAGGCGAAGTAGCTCACACCTGTAGTCCCAGCACTTTGGAGGCCAAGGCGGGTGGATCATTTGAGGCCAGGAGTTCGAGACCAGCCCCATCTCTACTAAAAATATAAAAATCAGCTGGGTGTGGTGGTGCGGGCTTGTAATCCCAGCTACCAGCGAGGCTGAGGCACTGAGAATAACGTGAACCTGGGATGCAACAGTTGCAGTGAGTGGGGATCGCGTCACTGCACTCGTTTCAAAAAAAGGTGGGGGGACGGGACTTGGTTGACATGGATGGCATGCAAGGGGAGGTGACCGAGGAGGTGCTGTGTCTATGGGACTTACTCCCATGTATCCATCGGTGATCTGGTTGGCTCCATGGAGGCTTCGAGGGGGCTGGGGAAGGGGTGGGGAGTGAAGGCCAGTGGCGGGGGCAGAGCTAGGTTGTAAATTGACAGTTGACCCAGGGGATCTCCTGGTGTGGGAAAGTTCCACAGGTGCCTGGTTTCAAGTCTCTGTTCTTGGAACTAATAAGCAAACACATAATTAAATAAGCTTACAGTGTAGAGAGTGTCTGGTGGAGAGAAGGTAAAGGTTAATTGCATTCCTTTTTTTTTTTAGACAGGTGTCACTCTGTTGCCCAGGCTGGAGTGCAGTGGCGCTATTACCTCCCAGGTCTAAGGTGATCCTCCCATCTCAGCCTCCCCAGTAGCTGGGACTACAGGCCCGTGTACTATGCCCAGCTAATTTTTTATATTTTTAGTAGAGACAGGGCGTCACCATGTTGCCCACACTGGTCTTAAACGCCAGTTCTCAAGCGATCCCGACTGCCTGGGCCTCCCAAAGTGCTGGGATTACAGGCGTGAGCCACGGCCTCCACCCTATAATTGCATTCCAAAAGAGCTAAGTTGGAGGTGGGAGTAAAAGAGAAAAGTAAAAATAATCAACTTTTCTAAGAAAATGGGTAGTTGGTCACACTCCTATCTACTAGGGCCTTTGCAGATATTCCCATCTGCACTGTGCTTCCCTCTCTTGTTCTAGTTAACTCCTATTTATCTTCCAGATCCCAGCTGCAGCTGCAGTTCTAGGATAACCTTCTCCAACTTCTCGAAGATAATCACCATGATTACTTGATTCGTGTGTTATACTAGACAGTTCCATGAAGAGATCTGTATCTCTCGGTCTCACTGTATGCGCAGCAGGTAGCTGTGCACCTAGGATGCTCAGTAAGAACAGTATTTATGAACTAAATGACCGAAAGTTGAAGAACTGCCCACCTATGCACCGAGCCTTCCGGAGGGGCAGGTCTACTGGCGTCGCGCGTTGTAAGACGTCACTTCCGCCGGAAGATTCTCCTGAGACACCACTCAGATTCCTGTCACTTCTCAAAGCAACTCCGTCGCGAACATGGCTCTGCCACCCTTTTTCGGCCAGGGTCGCCCAGGCCCACCGCCCCCGCAGCCGCCGCCTCCCGCTCCCTTCGGCTGTCCGCCACCGCCGCTGCCCTCCCCGGCTTTCCCGCCACCTCTCCCCCAGCGGCCCGGCCCTTTTCCAGGGGCCTCCGCCCCCTTCCTTCAGCCTCCGCTGGCTCTGCAGCCCCGAGCCTCCACGGAAGCCTCCCGCGGCGGCGGCGGCGGCGGCGGCGGCGGCGGCGGCGGCGCTGGCGCCTTCTACCCGGTGCCACCACCGCCGCTGCCTCCGCCGCCGCCCCAGTGCCGGCCCTTCCCGGGGACCGACGCCGGCGAGCGGCCGCGGCTGCCGCCTCCCGGCCCGGGGCCGCCCTGGAGTCCGCGCTGGCCTGAGACGCCGCCGCCGGCCGACGTGCTCGGGGATGCGGCCCTCCAGCGCCTGCGCGACCGGCAGTGGCTGGAGGCGGTGTTCGGGACCCCGCGGCGGGCGGGCTGTCCGGTTCCCCAGCGCACGCATGTCGGGCCCAGCCTTGGGGAAGTGCGCGCGCGGTTGCGCGCAGCTCTGCGCCTGGTGCGGCGGCTGCGCGGCCTCAGCCAGGCCCTGCGTGAGGCCGAAGCCGACGGCGCCGCCTGGGCCCTGCTGCATGCCCAGGCTGCGCCGCTGCGCGCGGAACTGGCCGACCAGCTACAGCCATTGACCCAGGCTGCCTATGTGGGCGAAGCGCGGAGGAGGCTGGAGAGGGTCCGGCGCCGTCGGCTGCGACTTCGCGAGAGGGCCCGGGAGCGCGAGGCGGAGCGGGAGGCAGAGGCCGCGCGAGCGGTGGAACGCGAGCAGGAGATTGACCGCTGGAGGGTCAAGTGTGTGCAGGAGGTGGAGGAGAAGAAGCGGGTGAGAGCAGCGGCCGCGCATGGGGGTAGGAGTGGTGGTGATTGGAACCTGGAGCAGCAAGAAGCTTAAAGCTTCCACTTCCCAGGCCTAAACCTCTGTCCTTAGGCTCAAAATGATGCGATAGCTAACCTTCCCACCTCATACCATCATGTTAATTGTGTGTTAATGATGTACAGTACACAACACAAAACTTCCAGGTGCACTGTAAAGTCCTGTAAACACAAAATACAGGATTACACAGTGACATTCCACGAATGACAGGTCTCTATCCTGCTCCAACGTTGTCCACTTACATTCAAAACCGACCAGTGTCTAGTTCTTGTGTCTTGTACTGCCCTAGGTGATCTTAAGAATATAAAATAAGGCTGCGCGCGGTGGCTCATGCTTGTAATCCCAGCACTTTGAGAGGCCGAGGTGGGCGAATCACGAGGTCAGGAGTTCGAAACCAGCCTGTCCAACATGGAGAAACCCGTCTCTACTAAAAATACAAAAAATTAGCTGGGCGTGGTGGCACGCGCCTGTAATCCGTTACTTGGGAGGCTGAGGCAGGAGAATCACTTGAACCTGGAGGTGGAGGTTGCCGTGAGTCGAGATGGTGCCACTGCACTCCAGCCCGGGCGACAGAATAAGATTCTTTCTCAAAAAGAATACAAAATACAGGCCAGGCGCAGTGGCTAGTGCCTGTAATCCCAATCCCAGCACTTTGGGAGGCAGAGGCCTGTGGATCACGAGGTTAGGAGTTCAAGAGCAGTCTGGCCGAGATGGTGAAACCCTGTCTCTACTAAAAATAGAAAAATTAGCCGGGCGCGGTGGCGGGCGCCTGTAGTCCCAGCTACTTGGGAGGCTGAGGCAGGAGAATCGCTTGAACCCAGGAGGCGGAGGTTGCAGTGAGCCGAGATCACCCCATTGCGTTCCATCCTGGCGACAGAGCAAGACTGTCTCAAAAAAAGAACAAAATATAGAGAACTTGGGGACTCTCCCTCAAGGAATATATACCCTAAGCTGATGGGGCAATAGTGATTTCCCTAGGATTCCTTTGTTTACAAGTTTTAAACTGTATATTTGCAGGTTCAGCAATGGTGTTTTGGAGAATTTACTACATAAATTCTAGGAGCTGTGCTAAGGTCATTGCATATACCAGATCTTGAATCTTTATAACAACCTTGAGAAGTAGGAAGTATGCTAATTTTACAGGTTAGTTAGGAAATTGAGGCATAGAGAATTTAACTTGCCAACCAGTTTGTGGCAAGTTACACAACACAGTTGTGTGTGGCAGTCACACAACCAGTTTGTGGCACTTTCCCATATTTGATCCCAAGTTGTCTGATTCTAAAGCATATTGATCTCAGACTCCTTAAGCAGGGCCACAGAAAAACTGGAAATTATACAGATAGTTGTCTAAGGCATTATCTTTTTTTCTTTTTCTTTTTCTTTTCTTTTTTTTTTTTCGAGATTAAATTTTGCTCTTGTTGCCCAGGTTGGAGTGCAGTGGCATAATCTTGGCTCACCACAACCTCACCCTCCCGGGTTCAAGTGATACTCCTGCCTCAGTCTCCTGAGTAGCTGGGATTTCAGGCATGCACTGTCACACCTGGCTAATTTTGTAGTTTTAGTAGAGACATGGTTTCTCCATGTTGGTCAGGCTGGTCTCGAACTCCTGACCTCAGGTCATCTGCCTGCCTCAGCCTCCCAAAGTGCTGGGATTACATGTGTGTGCCACTGCACCTGGCCGTCTAAGGCATTTTCATTACCTTTGAGTGCCTATGAGGTTCCCTGTCCTCCTCCTCATTATTTCTGTTTTATTACGTTGTAATACATAATGAAATAATTATACAACACACCATAATGTAGAATCAGTGGGAGCCCTGAGCTTGTTTCCCTGCAATAGTTCCATCTGGGGGTGATAGGAGACAGTGAGAGATCATCAGGCTTTAGATTCTCTAAGAAGCCCACAACCTAGATCCTTCCCATGCACAGTTCACAATAGGGTTTGTGCTCCTATGAGAATCTAATGCTGCTGTTGCTGATCTGACAGGAGGTGGAGCTCAGGCGGTAATGCAAGCAATGGGGGAGTGGCTGTAAATACAGATAAAGCTTCACTTGCTCACCTGCCACTCACCTAGTGCTTTGTGGTCTGGTTCCTAACAGGCCATGGACTGGCAAACGTCCATGGCCCACAGTTTGGGGACCCCTGGCTTAGATATCTGTGGGAGATCATGTCAATATAGCGTAGTGTGTGTTAGGATTTCAACTGTGGTGCTATAAAAGCCCAAAGAAGGGACATCTAATTCACTAGAAGAATGCTTCCCAAATGATACAATGACACATAAGCTGAGTCTTGAAAAGTCAACCAGGTGAAGGTAATGGGTGCAGTTCCAGGGAGACAGAGTAATCTAAATGGAGAGGTGGAACAGCTTGCTGTGGGCTGTAATGGCAGAATTACAGGCACTTATTTGATAGATGGGGGAGAGTGCTTTAGGCAAGAGGATTCTCTCTACCACCCATGGTGGGGATTTTTTTTTTTTTTAAAGACAGGGTTGGGGGTGGGCTCAGTGGTTCACATACATAATCCCAGCATTGTGGGAAGCTGAGGCAGGCAGATTACTTGAGCCCAGGAGTTCAAGACCAGCCTGGGCAACATGATGAAACCTCGTCTCTACAAAAAACAAAAATTAACTGGGCATGGTGATGGCTGTAATTCACACCACTGCATTCCAGCCTGGGCAACAGAATGAGACCCTGTCTCAAAAAAAAAAAAAAAAAGACAGTTTCACTCTGTTGTCTAGACTGGAGTGCAGTGGGTTTGCTGTAGCTCACTGCAGCTTTGAACGCCTGGGCTCAAAGTGATCCTCCTGCCTTAACCTGAGTAGGAATAGCTAGGGACACATGCCATCATGCCCAGTTTCCATGGTGAGGATATTGGAGACAGAGTCTTATGAGGAGTGGTTTGTGGAACTGGGGTTATTTAGTCTATGTGTGAACCGAATCGAGAGTAGGATAGTAATCTTTGATATTTGAAAGGCTGTCACATGGAAGAGATCCTTGGGACTTTAGAGCAGTGGAGCACCAACATAGGTTGTCATTAAGAGACATTTGTAGAGGTCTCAGCCTTTCCAGCCACATTCTTTATCCTCCCTGGGAATCTGAATCTTCAGGTCTAGGAGTCTGCATTTTTAACAAGCGTCTCAGCTTAACAAGATAAGTTGGACACATGCTCCCTGCACTACACTTTGAGAAACACTAAGGAAGAAACAAAACCAGTGCTATGTTGAAGGTACAGAGAGGAGAGGTTCTCCTTTAAGATGAAGGTTGTACCGTCGGTGGAGGGGGATAACCTCTTTGCTAGAGGGGAGTTGTGTAAGGCCTAGGAAATTGGGATGTAGATTCAAAAAAGTGTCTCTTAACCTGGAGACTGTCTGATCCTTTGAAATCTAACCACTGGGCAGCTATTCTCTGCTGTAAGTTTGTTCCTATTACAAGGTCTCATGGGCTGTGTTTCTCCTCCAGGAGCAGGAACTCAAAGCAGCCGCTGATGGCGTACTATCTGAAGTGAGGAAAAAACAAGCAGATACTAAAAGAATGGTGGACATTCTTCGGGCTTTGGAGAAGTTGAGGAAACTGAGGAAAGAGGCTGCAGCAAGGAAAGGTAACTGTGGCTTTTCATTTCTTCCCTTGTTCCCTTCCCCTTCTTTACTCTAGTGCCTCCCACCCGAAATAATATTGAGGGAAAAATACTTGAAATTTCATGATTTTCACCTTGTAGGGTAACTGAGGTTGTTAGCAATAGGTCAGAATTTCTGAAGCAGGAAGCCTCAGAAGATGTTTAGCCTTTGGTACCCCAGATTGAAGAGAGAAGCAAGTGTGGGAACCCATTGCACTGTCTTCACCTTGACTCATCATTTCTACTCTAGGCATTTCTGGCCACATGCTTCTGAATGGGCTTGTTGTGGCTAGTCAACTTTGCCTTGTGCCAAGGTGAAAGCTTTCCACCCTTACTTGGTGCTCCAGAAAGTGTTGAAAACTTGGCATGCTTTTTCAGATACATTTCAAACCTGAATTATTTCTATTTGAAGAGGTATGAATCGTAGGACAGGGCAGGGATTGCAGACTGTGTGGATTTCTCCATCTTCCCTGCATGTCACTGGTCTCTTCTTGCCTCTGGAGGAAGCACCAGACACCATAGCTAGACAGTTCAAGCTTCTCCACAGAAATTTGTTCCATGCATGCTGGCTTTCTAGAAGTTACCCAATTGTGCTTTCCATTTGCCTGTCTGGATCTTAGCTATTGTTATTGTATTCATCTGGAGGGCCCTCAGTCCCATCTTCATCATTTTAGGATCTCACTATTTAAAACCAGATACATATGCAACATCTTTCATCCTTCCCTGATCTGGGCTGAGGTAACCTCCTCTTGCTTCTCACTTGCACCTGCTTTGGACCACATGCTGATTTATTTAGTAGATTGTTGGCCTTTGGTATTCACCAGAGGTATTTGAGAGTGTACAAATTAGCAAATACCACTCTAGCAAATGATTTCCTCTGTGTTTTTAAAATATACCATTCTAACTAAGAAGTAAAACAAAGGAGGAGGAACAGGGATTCTTTTAGACCCTTAAGAAAGTTGTGTTGGAATAGGACCGTTTTCTATTCAGCCAGGCTCATTTGCTAGCTAAGTAATTGGTTTCTGCATACCAGCCTTCAGAGTGGCTAATTCACATTCAGACCTCAGAAACAGATGTCTCCATTGTGGTAATCTCAGGGCACTTATAAATCAGAGGGAAGCTGGCATCTGCTGTGTCTATCCATCTCTCTTTTTCACTAGAAAGCAAAACCTGAGAGCTATTATTTAATATTCCTCCACCTCATATCCTCTATGAGGTGAGTGCTTAGTAAACTTCTGCCAGGTGAATTTACCAGCATTTCCCAATATTAATCTTCCTCACTTTGGTCCAAAAGGAGGAGGAAATTTTAGGAAAATCATGATCTATAGAAATAAACAGACTTTGTAGTATTAAAGAACTTGAATGTAAAACGATTTGTTAAGTAGTAGCTGGTTGCATGTGTACTTAAAATGAGCAGCTAACTCCCTCTTCAAGATGTGTGCACCTCCAAGTGAGTGCTGAATGATGAGGCTGAATGTTTAAGCAGGACCATGTTGCAAAAAAGACCATGTAGCATGGTCTTATGGGCCACGCTAGAGTTCTCACTTAAGGCTGTGGGGAACCACTGAAAGTTTTTTAATTAAATGATGGCAAAGATCAGTGCCAGTAGAGCAGAGAAAGTTTTGGAGCATCCAGGGGAGAGAGAGAGAGAAGGGCAGAGAGACTGGTAAAGCTATTGGGCACAGGTAGTATGGAAGCGTGAGCTGAGAGTCAGTGTGTAGGAGAAAAGTCAAAGAATTGAGAGATAATGAATAAAAGTGTATATGTATAGACCCATGTATATATAAATAAATAACTTAGGGAACTCAGAGTACAGGAACTAAAGGGAAAAAAATGAAATGACTTCCTGGTTCTAGCCTCATCTACTGAATAAGTGAAGATAGCTATTTTTTTAATTTTTTCATTTTTTTTTTTTAAAGGCAGGGTCTTGCAATGTCCCCAGGCTGAAGTGCAGTGGTGCGATCATAGGTCACTGCAGCCTCATACTCCCAGACACAAGCAATCCTCCCACCTAAGCCTCCTGAGTAGCGGGGACTACAGGTGCACACCACCACACCTGGCTAATTTTTAAATTTTTTGTATAGATGGGGTTTTGCCATGTTGCCCAAGCTGGTCTGGAACTCCTGGGCTCAAGTGATTCTCCCACCTTGGCCCCTCCCGAAGTTCTAGGATTCTAGGTATGAGCCACTGTGCCTGGTGGATACCATTCTGAGGAGGAAAGCAAAGGAGGAAGAACAGGTTTAGGTTGAGAAGTTCAGTTGGGGACCTGTTGAGTTTGAGATGTGTGTGGTACATTCTGGATAAGAGTTCATTAGCATGTAGCCATGAGTCAGAATGATCTTAAGGAGATTGTACAGCATGAGATGAGGGCTAAAAAGACAAAATCATAAGGAATGTCAAAATCAAGATAGAAAATGAGAAGAGCAAAAAAGAGACTTAAGAGAGGTCAGAGAGATGGGAGGGAAAGATAGACTCCTCGCTTCCTTCTAGAAAGTGGCAAGTGCTTAGAGAGATTGTGTAATCTTGGTCATACGGTTTGCCTGTGTCCCCACCCAAATCTGATCTTGAATTGTAGCTCCTGTAATTCCCGGATGTCTGGGAGGGACCTGGCGGCAGGTAATTGAATCATGGGGACAGGTCTTTCACATGCTGTTCTTGTGATCATAAGTAAGTCTCACAAGATCTAATAGATTTATATAGGGGAGTTCCCTTGTACACACTCTCTTTGCCTGTTGCCATGTGAGATGTGACTGCTCCTTCTTCACCTTCTGTCATGATAGTGAAGCTTCCCCAGCCATGTGGAGCTGTAAGTCAATTAAACCTCTTCCTTTTATTTACCCAGTCTCAGATATATCTTTATTGGCAGCATGAGAACAGACTAATACACTTGGACAGGTTACTTAAGCTTCTCTGAACCTTGGTTTCCTCATCTGCAAAAAGGGAGTAATGATAGTACCTACCCATGGGGTGTTGTGAAGATTAAATTAATAAATATGTGTAAAGTACTTAAAACAGTCCTGGAACACAGTAAATGCTATATACATGTTTTATGTTATTATTCTTTTTATTATCAAGAAATAAGAAACATCCATGGGAATTAATATCCAACCAGTCATTAGTGACCTATGCTAGGGGCATTTCAGTGGATTGGTAGGGATAGAAGCCAGAGTACAGCAGGTTAGAGAATGAATAGGAGATAAGAAAAGCAAACAGAAAATTCAACTTATTAAAAGATTGCTTGTGAAGAAAAGGAGAGAGCAAGATCAGTACCTGGCAATGTGTGTGGTAGTGGTGATGGTGAGGGGTGTGTGTGTCTTCATGTTTAAAATTGCTGAGAGAAGGAGGTGAGTAGAAGGGAAAGGGTCAAAGAGAAGCAGGAAGAATAGTCGTTGGCTCAAGGTCCCATGGAAGGTAGGTCGATTCAGATCCCAGGTGGGGGGATTAACTTAAGTGGAGAAGGACCTACCTTACCTTACACAAGCAGGAAAATGAAGGAGGTGAAGATGGATAGTGATGCAGATGAGTGCAAGTAGGGACAGATAGTTGAGGGATTTCTTGCCTGCTGGCTTGTTTTCTCTGGGAAACAGGGTAAGTGGTTTGCTGAGTGCCAGTAGAGAAGTGGGGCTTAAGGAGAGCTGTGGGTCCAGCTGGTATATATTGACAACAGATCACACAATCAGATGACCTCTTCCAGGAATAGTCTAGCTGGCAGGTAAGCATAGAGCATGGGGCTGTTGGGGTTTTGCTTTGTGGGATGACCGTAAGTTTTGTGGTGAAGGAGTGGCAGGAGGATAGAATCTGATACATCAGGTCTGGAGGTTTTGATGAAGCTGCCAAATGGGTCTCTGGGGAGAAGGAACTAAGAGTACTGTAAGGGAGAAAGTTGTAGTCCAAGAAGAGAATAATCAAGTTTAAGACTTAAGAGGCAGAAAGTTTTTTCTGCTAATGCCAAGGTCCAAAGACTGAACAAGACTGCAAGCATGTGGCTAAAGGGGAATAGAGGCAAAGGCATTGTGTGTCTAGGAGCTGCAGGACTAGGGGAGTGAGTGGTAGAAGTGGAGGGAACCTGTACTACCTATAAAGGTAAAGTAATGAAACAAACCATTAGATTATTACAAAACAGAATGACAGCTTAAATTTGTCAGTATATAAGAATTTTGTGTATACTTGAAAAATATTGGCCTGGCAATTTAGTAGAAGATGAATTTGAGTTGTAGAGTTTCTGTACTTGAGAATGTGTGAATGGAAACCTGTTGAAGCAAAGCAGTTATGAGAAAATCATCTGGAGAAATGTTAGCCTTGAGAGTGAGTTCCACAACCACTTAGCTGTAGTGGTTGAAGGAGGAAAGAATCCTACCTCCAAATTACAACTTTATAAGAAACAGAACTACTCACTTTGAGAAACCATTGTTTTATGCCATTTATCAGCCCAAACCGAAAATTTAGTGCTCAAAGCTGGCACTACTGTATATCACGAGTTGCAGCATAAATTGTTAAAATACTTTTGAAGGGCCAGGCGCGGTGGCTCACGCCTGTAATCCCAGCACTTTGGGAAGCTGATGTGGGCGGATCACAATGTCAGGAGATCGAGACCATCCTAGCCAACGTAGTGAAACCTTGTCGCTACTAAAAATACAAAAATTAGCTGGGCATAGTTTCACGTGCCTCTAATCCCAGCTACTCGAGAGACTGAGGCAGGGGAATCGCTTGAACCAGGGAGTCGGAGGTTGCAGTGAGCCAAGGCACCACTGCCCTCCAGCCTGGCAACAGAGCGAGACTCCATCTCAAAATGAACATCAAACAAACCCTGTTGAAAATCATTCATTCATTGAAGAAGTGTCTATTCATTTCCTTCTCTGTGTCAAGTGTTAAGTAACAGAGCAAATGTATAGCTTTTTTAGGAAGCAGTTTATAACACATCTTGTTAGTCTTGAAAGTATTCACAAAGATTTTCACTCTTGAGAATTTTTCTTACAGAAATCCATTGGAAGGAAAAAAGTAACATGCCCAAGAATATTCATTGTATCACTGTACAATAACAAGACATTTGGAATCGCTTAAGTGTCCAGGAGTAGGGAACTTGTAAAGTATATTCTAGTGCATTGATTTGATGAAATAGGATACAGCCATTAAATAACTATGAAGATTGGAGAAGAATGTATAAAATCAACAGGGAGAAGTGGAAATTACATACATATAACGTTGAACTATATGAAGTTGCTAATACATGGACAAAAAGACCTGAAGAGAACATGGGAAAGTATAAAATGGTTGATTTTGGTAATGGGATTAGGATTTTTTTCTTTCTTTCTTGAATCTGGCATTCTTTCTTTTTAATTTATTTTTTGGAGACAGAGTCTTGCTCTGTCGCCCAAGCCAGAGTCCGGTGACATGATCTTGGCTCGCTGCAGCCTGTACCTCCTGAGTTCAAGTGATTCTCTTGCCTAAGCCTCCCAGGTAGCTGGGACTACAGGTGCATGCTGCCATGCCTAGTAAATTTTTGTATTTTTAGTGGATACAGGGTTTCACCATGTTGGCCAGGCTGGTCTCGAACTCCTGAGCTCAGGCCATCTGCCCGCCTCAGCCTCCCAAAGTGTTAGGCTTACAGGCATGAACTACCATGCCAGGCCCTGTACATAGTATTGCTAAAATGCTTGGGTAATTATGTTTTCCTTTAAAAATTTCAAGGACTGACAGGATAGATCATATCCACATCACTCTACATTGATTCATTTAGCAGCTTTTGTATTGCAGGGCCATTATGGTAGTGAGTGCACAATTGCAGTCCACTCAAGTATTCATTAAGTTAAAATCTTTTTTTTTATTTTATAAGATGGGGTTTCACCATGATGGCCAGGCTGGTCTTGAACTCCTGACCTCAGGTGATCCACCCACCTCAGCCTCCCAAAGTGCTAGGATTACAGGCGTGAGCCACCGTGCCCAGCAAAATCTTTTTTCTTATGAAACTTCATGAAAAATTTCACACATGCACAAAAATAGAATACATAAATACTCATTATCAACTATGATACCATTGTCACACCAAGAAAATTAGCAATACTTATTTGATATCACCTAATAACCAGTCTTTTCCCAGTTGTGACTTTAGATATGTTGGCTATACTGTTAGCTGACCTCATAGTTAAATCAGGATGATAACTGTTGTGGTTTTACTGGGACATGGGGCTACACGTGGGCAAACCAAAACAGCAGACTGCAAGGTTAGTGTGGTTGGTTTAAGTGTATCTTCCTCACCATCCAAGTGTGCACTCCCAAAATTCACATTCAGTCAGAGGGAGAATTGTTTATTACTTAGGTCTGGGAGTTGATGCTGAGGGAATTTCGCAATGAAGTTAAGACAAGAAGTTCCTCCCTTTAGTGAGCTCACTGTTTCAAGTGAAGGATCAAAACCATTAGAAATAAACGAAGTCAGAGGTTAAGTGTTGTGATCCTGAGGGAGGAGTTGAGAAACGAAGGGGAGGGTCAGAGTAATTTAATACTCAGAAACATCAAATTGAGCCTTAAAGATTGGGTAAAATTTCCAAATTCCAACCAATACATACTAAAGATAGGACTTTGAACCTGCTCATTAGAACACAAATTTTGAAGAAAACGTGTGTAAAAGGCCATTTGGGCTGGATGCAGTGGCTCACTTTGGGAGGCCAAGGTGTTAGGATTGCTTGAGGCCAGGAGTTGGAGATTAGCCTGGTCAACATAGCAAGACCCCAAACAAAAAATTTTAAAATTAGCCAGGTAGGTCAGGCATAGGTAGGGTCAGGCATAGGATTACAGGCCTGTAATCCCAGCCCTTTGGGAGGCCAAGGCAGGAGGATTGCTTGACCAGGAGTTCAAGACCAGCCTGAGAAATATAGGGAGACCCTATCTCTACAAAAATAAAAAAAATTGGCCAGATGTGGTGGCACATGCCTGTGGTTCCAGCTACTTGGGAGACTGAGGTGGGAGGATATCTTGGGCCCAGTAGGTTGAGACTGCAGTGAGTCGTGATCATGCTACTGCACTCCAGCCTGGGCAACAGAGTGAGACCCTGTCTCCAAGCCAGGCATGGTGGTGCACACATGTAGTCCTAGCTACTCGGAAGCCAGGGTGGGAGATCACTTGAGCCCAGGAGTTTGAAGTTGCAGTGAGCTATGATTGCACTACTGTACTCCAGCCTGGGTGATAGAATGAGGCCTTGTCTTAAAAATAAATAAGTAAATAAAATGCCATTTCGTTCCTTCTGCCCAGGGGTCTGTCCTCCAGCTTCAGCAGATGAGACTTTTGAGCATCATCTTCAGCGACTGAGAAAACTCATTAAAAAGCGCTCTGAACTGTATGAAGCTGAAGAGAGAGCCCTCAGGGTTATGCTGGAAGGAGAACAAGAGGAAGAGAGGAAAAGAGAATTAGAAAAGAAACAAAGAAAAGAAAAAGAGAAAATTTTACTTCAGAAACGTGAAATTGAGTCCAAGTTGTTTGGGGATCCAGGTATGTCGGTCTATAACCAGTGGAGAAAATGAACATGCTAGATTGATAGCTCTTCTCATCATGGGTGATCTCAACTTAAGCTAAGAGGTAGGCAACAAATGACACCTTCCAGATTTGCAGTTCTGTATGATAGAACTCATGGATACTGATGAAACACTTTTGCTTATACTGTGGTAATCACAGGCTCAGTCACCTTGCCTTGAGAAATACACTGTGGATATCAAGCATGATAACATGGTATTGTGCTTCTCTCTTTCAGACGAGTTCCCACTTGCTCATCTCTTGGAGCCTTTCCGACAGTATTACCTCCAAGCTGAGCACTCCCTGCCAGCGCTCATCCAGATCAGGTCAGAGAGGCAGGCTGTCCGTGTTGTCTTTCCCTTAGGTAGCAGGAAGCACTTGAAAAAGTGCTTACATTGTTGAGGTCTATTACCGTCTTTTTTTTTTTTTTTAAGTTCCTCATGAAACTTAAAAAAACACTATGGGTTTGTAATGTTTCCATGTTTCAAGGATGCTGCATGCATCTTGTTTAGTCCTTATGAATCCTTGAGAAGTTGAAGTCCCTATTTTTATAGGTGAAGAAACAAACTCAAGTTGTGACTTGCCCTTTGTATTATCCCATGTTATAGATGATATAGCTGTTATATTGATCTAAAGCATCGGTTTCCTTTTCCAAATTCTCTTCTGGTGCTAACCAGACCCAGGAAGAAGAAACCCTCCACTATGTACTTGCCTGTGGAGATGGTTTAAGACCCATGCTGACTTCTGAGCTTACAGGTCAAAGCCCAGAAACTTGGGAACAAGGAGGCTCATCTGAATCTGCAGTTCTTAAGGAGCTGGGCAAAGTTTTCAGCTCTTTGGGTCTCTCTTTCCTCACCTATAAAATGAAGACAGTGGACTAGACTGTGGCCTTCAAACTTGAGCAGCAGCACTCTTCCAAAATGTAGTCTTTTGAGGAAACAATATGTGAGATAAATGGAATGAATGGATTCCTGAGGCAGTATAAATCTGTTGTTGCCTAGAAGCAATTTGTTGTTTCTAGATTTCCCCAAACATCTGCTTGGGGCATAGGGGTCTTGAAAGTGTGGTTTGAAAATCACTGAACTAAGTGATCTCTAATGTCCCTTCCAAAACCTCAGCTGTTTGTGATTCTTATGAAAGAATGCTCTTTAGCATATCAAATTTATATTCTGAAAAAGTTTAGTTTTTGCTAATGTATAAGTTTTAGCTTTTAAACATAAGTACAGTCAATTCTCATTATTCATGACAGCTATATTCTCTAAAGTCACTGCAAACACTGATTTCAGAATACTGAACATCACTCCTAAAGGAAACACAGGTAGATTCCTGTGAGCCTCTGGTCACAATGTTTTTGTCCACACTTTGTTGTATGTGTGTTTCTGTTAAAGACACCTTATTTAATATATGTTGTTGATTTACTAACATTGAACTCACAGCTAATTGCAGTATACCACATGCCTAAATGAAGCTTATCTAACACATTTTCTTCACAAAGCATATCACAGTCTTCTTGCACTTAGGAACACTACACTTAGGGCCATTTTAAACAGCAAAGTCGTCAGTAAAAAGCGCAAAATTGTGGAAAATGTGGCACTAAATAGAGAAAAGAACACGTTTGTATTAATAGGAGCTGAAAAAAAGGCAGAGTAATTATTGCCTTCTTTGACCTCAGCTGGTAACTGCATTTTGATGACTCAGATTTTTTTTGCCAGTGTGTGTGTCTACTAGTATCCGTGAAAGGGCCACAAGTGATTGATTTGGGGATTACAAAATAAATTTTAGTTAGTAGGCACATACGCAAATACCCAATCTGCAAATAATGAGGATTGACTTTATTATTTGGTTATCCATAAGGTTATAAGTTCTTCAGATTTTTTTCTTCCTTTTATGTGTACATTTAAGAAATACAGTCATATTCTTGATGCCTAGAAATCAAGTTCTGTGGTAAGTTAGTGTATCAGTCATTTGAAAGCTAAGTCTTAGAAATAGAATATTCAGTTGCTGAACATCTTATCTGGAATAAAACAGAAATAAACAGTTGTTCTATAATGTTCTTATTAAGGCATGATTGGGATCAGTACCTGGTGCCATCTGATCATCCCAAAGGCAACTTCATTCCCCAAGGATGGGTCCTTCCCCCGCTCCCCAGCAACGACATCTGGGCAACTGCTGTTAAGCTGCATTAGTAAAGATGCTCCAGGAGTGTGGTCCAGCCAACGCTCTTTCCAGCTCTAAATATTAGTGATGCTGCCATCTTTTGCTGTAGACTAAACTGCAACTTCTAAATTCCATGTGGTGTTCCCCTGCGGTGAAGTTATGCTTTCCTTCTGTGCTCTGTGCTGGCCTGATTCAAGGTGCCTCTTGAATCAGGAGATTAATGTGGTTCTTGAGGAAAGGACTTAGGTGAACTGAGGATATTACCACAGGCAGTGAATGACCTTGATTCACCAGATTTGCCTCTGTTTTGAGGGGCTTGGTCCAGAATGACTTGTTAATTTACTCTAACTTCCTTGTGTGGTGATGGGTAAGTACACTCAAACACTCAATGCAGGTGTGTGATGGGTAGATTGCACAACCCTTCCATTAATAGTGAGTGTGAAGGCAAGCTTGATGCAAAACCTCTTGATCTTTTCTACCTGAAGAGCGCTTTGACTTCTAGGAAGAAAGGTCAAAAACATGTTATCTTCGGTTTTGTTAATCCCAGTTTGTGTGCAGCTTGGGAGGCTGCTAGTTAGGAAGATGGCAGTGGCTCTAGGCTGAGTTGCCAGAAAAGACGGTGGCCTAGTTTTATTTTCATGCAGAGAACTTAGAAAACCTTACGAGTACCCAAATTGGATTGTGTTTTAATGGACGATGGCTGCATTTTTTCCATGTTAGAAGGATCCTAATGAAAGCACCTGTTTTTTTACGTTTCTAAGGGTCTAGTTCAGAATCGCCAAGGATATTTCCCTGATGGGAGTGGGACCTTAACCTCACTCCGTCACATTGTAGGAGCCAGTGTAGCTATGGAATTATCTTAGGAACTCAAGCTTCTAAAACTATCCATGTAGTCAAATCTGGGGGAAAAGCAAATAAAAATAATAAAACTTATTTTTTATATTCATTAATAAATGCTGTTTTGCTTGGAGATGATCACTCATATAACATCATTTTTTTGGTTCTGTTTTGGTTTTTGCCAGTTTTGTTATTTATATTTTCAAAAAACTAAATAAAAATCATTTTTGTTTTTTAGTTTGTGCCTTTGCTGCCAATTTGTTGCCTTCTAAATCACTTAACACTTTCACATTGGTGAATTCAAAAATTCAGATTTATTAAGCAGGCATTTGTTATGGGAATGTGAATCTTAAAAGCCAAACTTTATCTGCAAAATCCAAGTCTGGATAGGCAAGGATACCGTCAGTTTTGGAAATGATGTTATGTACTGTAGTTGGAAGATTTTGGGTGCAAGATACTAATGCCTTTGTCCCTTTTCTGTCGTCTAATTTGCATTAATTTATACATTATATATTATATAGAGTTCACAGATAGGTAATGAGGGCCACTTGTCTCCAAAATGTGTGTGTAATCTTATAAATCTTAAAATCTGATTTGGTTAGTCTCATAGAACCCCACAATCCTCTGTGCCTTTTTGTTAGAAATCTCCACCATTTGCTCTCTGATGAGATGTAGGAAGAGTAGAAATAAGGTGAATTATGCTATGTGTGTTTGGTGTCTGGACAGCCTTGCCACCAAGATATCTGCTGTGAGGGCAGGAAATCTGCTGCCACAGGTGGAGAAAAAAAAATTCCCTTTTTCCTTTGGCCCTTGCAAGATTTTAATAAAGTGAGTGAGCAGGCCAGGTGCTGTGGCTCATGCCTATAACCCCAGCCCTTTGGGAGGCTGAGGTGGGTGGATCACCTGAGGTCAGGAGTTCGAGACCAGCCTCGCCAACATAGCAAAACCCCATCTCTACTAAAAATAACAAAAATTAGCCAGGCATGGTGGTGGGCACCTGTAATCCCAGCTACTTGGGAGACCGAAGCAGGAGAATAGCTTGAAGCCAGGAGGCGGAGGTTGCAGTGAGTTGAGATCACGCCATTGCACTCTAGCCTGGGCCAAAGAGCAAGACTCCATCTCAAAAATAAAACCAAAAAAGAAAGCATTACTTTTGTTGTTTGGTTCTTATTTGTAAGATTTTCCTGGTTTATTACCTGTGTGTTAGTGGTGGTGGCAGCAGCCACTGGTTCTTTCAGGTTTAGAGAGACTCATAGTAGTGTCTAATGAATTATACTTTCAAGAATATGAGCACTGTTACTGTAATCTTAACCCAGTCTTTTTTTTTAACTTGGAAAATTTCAAATACATTCAGAAGTACAGAAAATAGTACAATGGTTTTTTTCCCATATACTCATTATCAGCTTCAAATCATTATCAGTTCATGGCCAACCTTGTTTCATCTATACATCCTCCACTCACCCTGGGTTATTTTGAAGCAAACCTCAGGCATCAAATTACTTCATTCATAAATATTTCAGTCTGTAGCTTTAAGTGATTTATTTAAAAAATCTAACTACAGGACCATTATCACATCTAAATAAATGAATAACAACTCCTTAATATCACAAATACCCAGTAATTGTTCAAATTGCCCTCTCATAAATATGTTTTATATTTTTGTTCAGATTAGGATCTAAATACAATCCATACACTGTTGGTTGCATCCTTGTAATGCCATGTCCCTCTGTTCTCATATATCCTGTAATTGAATAGTTAAACAGAACTGTACTGTCCAATATAGTAGCCACATTCAGCTTTTGAGCACTTGAAATGTGATTTATTTGAGTTGAGATGTGCAATTACATACGTGGATCACTTATTTCTATTGGATAGTGCTGATCTAGAGGCTTGATCACGTTTGGATTGGAATTTTCTGAAAGGAATACTTCACAGACATGATGTATACTTCCATTCAGGAGTCACTAGTGTGTTGGCTCTTTTTGTGATGTTAGCGGCCACTGATAAGACCTAGATTCATGCATTCATGGGGAGGGAAGTCAAAAATTGTGATGGTTGCAGGCCGGGCGCGGTGGCTCACGCCTGTAATCCCAGCACTTTGGGAGGCTGAGGTGGGCGGATCACCAGGTCAGGAGATCGAGACCATCCTGGCCAACATAGTGAAACCCCGTCTCTTAAAAAAAATAGTGATAGTTTAATTCTGTCATTTTTTAATTATTACCTGGAATACTTTTAAAAAGAAAAACTCAACAGAGGCATTTTGTTTTTAATAAATTCAGTAAATACAGAGAAGATTAGAAAGCTATGAGAGAAAGAGATTAGGTCTTAAATACTAAGGGTATTTAGCCCAAGTGGCTGAGTTTATGATGTCAAAGAATTTGCTGCTACAAGCCAACCAACTTAATCGCTCTAAAACCATTCATGCTCCTATGCCCATGTGACATTTGTAACAAGAAGCTTAGGCTTATACCATCTGTTGTAGCGATTCACTTATACATGCTTTGTCTGCAGGGAAGCTCTCCTGGTACTTACAAGGTAAGTACAAAGTATATCTTACTCTATTTAAATAAGTATAATATGCAATATATGAAAGGAATGAGAACACTCTGAAATAGTAATGATTTATGGAATAGTGATTAAATGAGACATTATCAACTAAATTTGTTTTTTGTCACCTATTTGTCCCAGATTTTTTTTTTAAATGCGTAGAACCTATAACCTATTTCCATATGATGAGCTGTTTACGTTTTTGTGAGTCCACATCGTAGTTCTTGGCTTGCCATATCTGGCCACACATGAAGAGCATGTTTCCAATGCAGAGTTCATTTGCCTTTTGGAATAAATTTGGTTTTTCTTAGTTTCCGAAGTAAAGATTGAGGTCTCTGAGGCAAGTGGTGGTAGAGTGCGTAAATATGCAGAACAGTGGACACTTTTCCTCAGCTTTGTTAATTCATGCTGGCCAGTCAGGTTACCAGAATTTAAATTGTGTTCTTTGGGAAATGATTTTTTATTTACTATTTTTCAGGTACTGTGGTTAGGTGCTAGGGATGCCTGAAGGGGTGAACAGGCAGGATTCCTGACCTCCTGGAGTTTGAGTTTAGAGTAAAGAAGCTTAATGATTATAACAGGTATTTAGAGTCATTAGAGACAATTGTGATAAGTGCTACAAGGAAAAGTACTTATCAACCAATTTATGTTTCATTCCAAATGTTTATTAAGTGCCTATTAAGGCTAAGCAAAATACCAAATACTCCCTAACCTCATAGAGAATACAGGTAATGAGGAAGGTAGACATTAACCCAACAGTCATAAAAAGTATGCTGAGTGCTTTGAAAGAAAGACATGGTTCTGAGATTATGAATTAGGATTTTTCTTCAAAGGTTCTGTGACACATTTAATTGAAATAATAAAAAGTATGTATCATATAGTAAGGGTAAGAATCATTATTCAGTTTACATATGTGTATGCTAGGAAATAAAGTATACTATGGGTCACAGTAAAAAAAAAAAAAAAGAAAAAAATGCCAGGTGTGGTGGCTCACACCTGTAATTCCAGCACTTTGGGAGGCTGGGGCAGGTGGATCACGAGCTCGGGAGTTTGAGACCAGCTTGGCTAAGATGGTGAAACCCCGTCTCTACTAAAAATACAAAAATTAGCCAGGTGTGATGGTGGGCGCCTGTAATCCCAGCTACTTGGGAGGCTGAGGAAGGAGAATTGCTTGAACTTGGGAGATGGAAGTTGCAGTGAGCCAAGATCGCAGAAATTTACCCTAGCCTGGGTGACATAGCAACAATCGGTATAAAAAAAAAAAAAAAAAAAAAAAATGGTAAAGGCCACTGTGTGAGGTAGACCTAACTAAGTTTGAGGGTCAGGGAAAGCTTTTTTGAGGAAGTGATGTTTCAACTGAGCTCTGAAAAATGAACAGCTTTTTTTTTTCCTTCTTGAGACAGAGTCTCACGCTGTCATCCAGGCTGGAGTGCAGTGGTGTGATCTCTGCTCACTGCAGCCTTCATCTCCCAAGTTCAAGCAATTCTCCCACCTTAGCTTCCCAAGTATCTGGGACTACAGGCATGCACCACCAGGCCCAGCTAGTTTTTGTATTTTTAGTAGAGATGGGGTTTCGCCATGTTGGCCAGGCAGGTCTTGAACTCCTGACTTCAAGTGATCCGCCCACCTTGACCTCTCAAAGTTCTGGGATTACAGATGTGAGCCAGCATGCCTGGCCTTTGAACAGCTCTTAATTAGTTGTGGGGAAGCGACAGGGAAGAACATAGTAAGTATCTGGAACAGCATATGCAAAGGTTCTGTGGGGGCTGAGAGACCATGGCAATTGAAGGCTAGCATGAGTGGATGGAGTAAGACGGGAGAAGAGGAAACAAGCCAGACACTGCAAGGCTTCAGAAGTTTAATTTTTGTTTTGAAAAACAGCCAGGAACCATTGAAAAGTTTTAAGCAGGGGAGTGGCTTAGGTTTGTTTTGTTTTTTTCTAATGAAGGGGTCTTGCTATGTTGCCCAGGCTGGTCTTGAACTCCTGGGCTCCAGCAGTCCTCCCACCTCTGCCTCCCAAAGTGCTGGGATTACAGGCATGAGCCACAGTGCCTGGCCAGGAGTGGCTTAGTCTTGAGTTTTGAAATGATCATTCTTGCTTCAGTGTGTGGAACAGAATTATAATAATAAAGCATGTGAGGATCCATGGAGATGAGTTGTCCAGGTGAGAGATAATGGGGGCTTGGATTCCATGGTAGCAGTGGAGGTAGCATGAAATGGCTGGATTCCAGAGATTTAGGAGATAAAACTTGGCAGGGGATTTGAGATGGTGGTGCTAAAGGACAGGAAAGCATCAGAGATGAGTACTCGTGCACCTGGCTCAATGTCACCATTGCTTGAGACAAGGAATGCTGGGGATGAGGAGCAGTTTGGGGAAAGGGAAAATCAGTTCACTTGGATACTTTGAGTTTGAGAAGTCTTGAGGGAGACATGTTGTAGCCAGTTGTGTTTATGAGTTTGATCTCAGAAGAGAACTGGATAATTTGTGAATCCTTGGCAGGTAGTTGAAGCTCTAGGCAAGGATAAAGTCATTTAGAGAGTATAATGAAGACCTTTGAAAACAATACTAATGTCATTGTCTGGACCCCACTTAGACCAATTGCTGCCACCTTCCCCCCACCCACTCCCCATCCCCACGCCCAGATGCAGGCAATGGGCACCACCTCATGGGCTAGTGTTTGAGAGGTCTTGGCTTACAATTTCCCCGAGTACGCACAGCTTGGCTTTCCTAATATCCCCACGTCCCCACCCCACCCCACCACCTCAGGCCGCTTCTGGGCTTTGCCCACCACCTGCTGAATGGCGTCAGCACTCAGCCTGAAGTTCAGAGTTATCCCCAGCTCTATCCCAGTCTACCCTTTCAATCTTACTTCGTGCTACTTCCCAGCACAGACCATCTGCTTAAGTCAAGCAGCTTGTCACTTCTTCACTCCACCCTGCAGATTCCTCTGCTCTCTTGCTCACAGGCTTTACTCTCACCTTCCAGGGTCAAGGTCAAGTCCCATCTATTTCCTGAAGCTTTTCCTATGACCATAAGACTAGAACACTCCCCTTCCTCTAGAGAATACTATTACACAAATCTGTACCTCTCATTTTGTACCTAGTGATTTGACCCTCATTTTAGAATATTTTCTAACTAGATGATATTTTTACTATAGCCCTTGCCATTCTTAAGATATATAGGCTGGGCATGGTGGCTCACACCTGCAATCCAGCACTTTGAGAGGCTAAGTCGGGCGGATCACCTGAAGTCAGGAGTTTGAGACCATCTTTATTAAAAATACAAAAATTAGCCAGCCGTGGTGGTACATGCCTGTAATCCCAGCTGCTCAGGAAGCTGAGGCAGGAAAATCGCTTGAACCTGGGAGGTGGAGGTTACAGTGAGCCGAGATCTCACCACTGCACTCTAGCCTGGGTGACAGTGTGATACTGTCTAAAAAAAAAAAAAAAAAAAAAAAAAGGTATGTTCCCCAAATCCTCAAACTCTTATTAAAGTATCTTAAAGTATCCTAGGAGCCAACTGTAGGGCTAAGTAGAAAATACCTATTAGGATGCAGATGCTGGGCGGAAGTTGGAGAGAAGGCTGCCCTATACGTGGACAGACAGTCTCAGGAGAACTGTGTCCCTCCCTTGGTAGGATAGCTCAAAATTCAGATGATAGCTGAAAATGTGAATAATAAATCTGAGAATGCCAAAACTTGCTGAACCTTCCTGTGTCTCCTATAACATCCTTGTACCTCAAAGTTCCCCTGTAAGAACTGGCCAATGGGGTAGATAATTTACTGGTTACAGTGGGACCTGCCTGATCCTGTATCACAAAGGCAGCATAGAGAGCCGCCTCCTGATGTGCAGGGAGAGCAGCTCCAGGAATGGAGTCGAGAAACTTTTGAGTCTTATAGATAGCAAGACACTGACAAGAGTTGACAGATGGGGCAGGAGTTGAGGGAATTAACGGATTTGCCCACCAGCCTTCATTTGACCTCTCTGCACTCAGATTACCTGCCCTACCTCTTCACATGATGCTCTCATGGGAAGGGGATGACCGTAGTGACCCCTAGCAGGGCAGAGCTTTGCGTCATCCTGGCAGGGATGACAGATTGTATTGAGCCAGAAGCACTCCCTGCTGCAGACTCCCTGGTAATCCCTGATTGTTTGCAAAATGCCAGACTGTGGTCAGAGTCTAGATTCAAGTACATATTATAGGCAGTCGTGAACTTAAATTCTGTGTGAATGAGTTTGTTCATTTTTTTTTTTTTTTTTTTTTTTGAGATGGAGTCTCACTCTGTTGCTTGCCCAGGCTGGAGTGCAGTGGTACGGTCCTGGCTCACCACAACCTCCATCTCCCAGGTTCAAGCAATTCTCCTGTCTCAGCCTCCCAAGTAGCTGGAATTAAATGCATGTGCTACCATGCCCGGCTAATTTATGTATTTTTAGTAGAGACAGGGTTTTGCCATGTTGGCCAGGCTGGTCTTGAACTCCTGACCTCAGGTGATCCATCTGCCTCGGCCTCCCAAAGTGCTGGGATTACAGGCATGAGCCACTGCACCCAGCTGAGTTTGTTCTTTTTTAAAGGCAACAGACTCAATATTTAATGTAGTTTAAAATACATCAAAAATCAAATTCCTGGCTGTTGTGAGTATTGCTAAATGAAGGACAGATACTACACTTGGTCTTAGTCAAAAGGCCAAGAAGTGATGTGTGAATGAGTTCTTAATTCTTGGCTTTCAGGTGTAGTAGATACTTTTGAGTAATACTAAGTGACTTTCTGACCAACAGTGAATGAGAGTTACAGATGTTCCACATCCTCATCAGCACTTGGTATTGTCAAGCTTTTTAATTTTAACCTTAAATTCATGGTTGTATGTTTGTGTAATAGTATCTCATTATTTTATTTTGCATTCCCCTGATGACTAATGAAGTTAAACAACTTATCATATTGGCTATTTGGATATACTCTTTTGTAAAGTGCCTATTAAAATCTCTTGCCCATTTCTTACTGTTTATAGAAGTTCTTTGTATATATTGTATATGAGTCCTTTGTTAGATAGATGTGTTGCAAATATCTTCTCCCACTCTGTGATTTGTTTTTGTTTTAACTCTCTTAATGGTGTATTCTGATGAATGGAAGTTCTTAACTTTTTTTTTGAGGCAGAGTCTCACTCTGTCGCTTGGGTTGGAGTGCAGTGGCGCTATCTTGACTCACTGCAAACTCTGCCTCCTAGGTTCAAGCGATTCTCCTGCTTGGGAGATTACAAACGTGTGCTGGGATTACAAACATGTGCCACCATGCCTTGCTAATTTTTGTATTTTTAGTAGAGACAGGGTTTCACCATGTTGGCGAAGCCGGTCTCGAACTCCTGACCTCAAGCGATCCACCTGCCTTGGCCTCCCAAAGTACTGAAATTACAGGCGCGTGAGCCACTGCACCTGGCAGAAGTTCTTAACTTTAATGTAATCCAGTGTATCAGAATTTTCCTTCATGGTTAGTCTCTTTTGGAGTTTTGTTGTGGTTGTTGTGGTTTTATTTTTATTATTATTATTTTTTTGAGTCAGGGTCTCATTTTGTTGCCCAGGCTGGAGTGCAGCCTGGACTCACAGCTCACTCATCTCACTGCAGCCTCGTCCTCCCAGGCTTAAGCAATCCTCCTACTTCAGCCTCCTGAGTAGCTGGGACTACAGGTGTGTGCCACCATACCTGGCTACTTTTGTATTTTTTATAGAGATGGGGGTCTTTCTTTGTTGCCCAGGTTGCTCTCAATCTTCTAGCCTCAGCTGATCCTCCTGCCTGGGATTATAGGCATGAGCCAACATACCTGGCCCGTTAGCCCTTTTGTAACTTAAGAAATGTTTGACTATTGCAAGGCCATGAATATAGTCTCTCATTTTATCTTTGAGCTTTATTATTTTACCTTTTACATTTAAATCTACAGTCTACCTGGAATTGAGTTTTAGGTATGATGCGAGGTAGAGGTCAATTTTTTTTTTCCGCATATGGATAGCCAGTTGGTCCAGAACCATTTGTTTAAAAGACTTTCCCTTTCCAACTGCTCTGTAGAGCCAATTTTGTCATAAATCAAAGATTCATGTGTGGATCTTTTCTCTTTTTTTGTCCTGTTGGTCTCTTTGTAAGTCTGTAAGTCACTGTCTTAATTCCCATAACTTTAAGGTCTTGCTATCCGATGGTAAAAGTCTTCCACTGTGTTGCTTCTCCAAGAGGGTCTTGGCTTATCCTGGTCCTTTGCATTTCATTTAATTTTAGAATTAGCTTGCCAATTTATACCAAAAAAAGTAATGAAATTTTGATACATGGGATGAATAAATCAATTGGAGGAGAATTGCTATCTTTATAAGATTCAGTTTTACAATCCTTGAACATGGTATGTTCCTCCATTTAACTAAATGTTTTATAGTTTTCTGTATGGAGGTCTCCTACATCTTGTGTTAGATTTAGTCCTAGAGTACTGATGCTAATATAAATGATAACTTTTAAAACTTTCCTTTTTTTTCTTCCCCCTGAGACGGAGTTTTGCTCTTGTTGCCCAGGCTGGAGTACAATGGTGTGATCTTGGCTCACTGCAACCTCTGCCTCTGGGGTTCAAATGATTCTTCTGCCTCAGCTTCCCAAATAGCTGGGATTGCCGGCACTCACCACCACACCTGGCTAATTTTTGTATTTTTAGTAAAGACGCAGTTTCATCATGTTGGCCAGGCTGGTCTCCAACTCCTGACCTCAGGTGATCCACCCACCTCAGCCTTCCAAAGTGTTGGGATTACAGGCTTGAACCACTGCACATGGCCTAAAATTTCCATTTCTAATAAAATGTTTAAAGACTCCATTTACATGATTTACTGTTTATATACAGAGAGATGTAATCAATTTTTTTTTTTTTTTTTTGGAGACAGCATCTCACTCCATTGCCCCAGCTAGAGTGCAGTGGCACGATCTTGGCCACTGTGTGATGTTTTAGAGATACTCTTTATTAGTTAAGAAAATTCCCTTCTATTCCTAAGTTGTTGAAAGGGTATGGGTATTGATTTTATCATGTTTTTGTCTGCATCTATGGAGCTATATAATTGTATAATTTTTCATCTTTATTCTATTGATATTTATCTTTATTTCCATTGATTGATGTGGGAATGTTAAGTTAATTTGTCTTTCCTGAAATAAACTTATTATTCTACCCATAATTATTTTAAAGATTTTTTTGCATCTGTGTTCATGAGAGATTGGCTTCAAATTTTCTGGTCAAGTTTGGTATCATGGTTATGGTAAAATCGGCCAGGTGCAGTGGCTCATGCCTGTAATTCCAGCCCTTTGGGAGGCTGAGGTGGGCGGATCACCTGAGGTTGGTGGTTTGAGACCAGCCTGGCCAGCATGGTGAAACCCCGACTCTTCTAAAAATACAAAAATTAGCTGGGTATGGTAGCGCAAGACTGTAATTCCAGCTACTCTGGAGGCTGAGGCAGGGGACTCACTTGAACCCAGGAGGCAGAGGTTGCAGTGAGCCAAAATTGTGCCACTGCACTCCAGCCTGGGTGACAGAGCAAGATTCCATCTCAGAAAAAGAAAAAAAAAAAAAAGGTTATGCTAAAATCAAAATGAGTTAGAAAGTATTCCTTATTTTCTTCTTCCCTGGAAGAGTTTATGTAAATTAATATTGTTTGTTTCTTAAACATTTGGGTGACAGTTCTTTAGATGAAATGCATTAGAACTAGTGTTGGGGATCATGTTTTGGAAAACAATGGTCTAGAGCATGATTTAAATATGAGATAGTGCATTCCTGTGTGAATGCTCTTGTTTAAATATGAGATAGTGCATTCCTGTGTGAATGCTCTTGTTTTTATTTGTTTCCTTCCTTTATGCAGCACTGGCCCCCTCACCTTTTCCTTTCCAGCTGTTTGGGGATCAGCTAAGTGACCACACAGGAGAGCAGTGAGGCCATTTGAGGCCTGAGCCTGGTCCTCAGGACTTGACTCTCTCTCCTTGCCATCAAGCAGCCTGCCCCAATCCTGCCAGCCATCTCCACACACTCCTCTGACAGAATGAATGCCCTCGATGGTGTCCTCTTCAAGTTGCCCAAGGACTTTGTGATAGGTACAGAGCCTCTCCCTGCGCCAGAACTCAGTGTCCCGGCCTGCAGGGAGCTTCTGCTGGGTTCTATGGTAAGTGTGTCTCTGTTTCTATCTCCTGGGTCTGTGGGTCTGAGGCTGAGTCCAGGGGGCCTTGTTCCTTGATTTTATTGTATTTATTTATTTATTTATTTGAGACGGAGTCTTGCTCTGTCACCCAGGCTGGACTGCGGTGGCGCAATCTCAGCTCACTGCAACCTCTGCCTTCTGGGTTTAAGTAATTCTCCTGCCTCAGACTCCCAAGAAGCTGGGACTACAGGCACACACTGCCATGACCGACTAATTGTTTTTGTATTTTAGTAGAGACAGGGTTTCATTGTGTTGCCCAGGCTGGTCGTGAACTCCTGAGCTCAGGCAGTCTGCCCGCCTCGGTGTTCCAAAGTGCTGGGATTACAGGTGTGAGCCACTGCACCTGTCCAATGTTCCTTGTTTTGAAAGGACAGCTAGCCCCGCTTTTGTATAGTTTAGGGCGTTTGAAAACAACCCAATGGAGGAAAAAGTGTTTCATGAAGAATGCTGGTGGCTGGGTGATGAGGACTGTCTAGTGGGTCTTGTTTTAAGCTCAGGATAACTGGGAGGCTGCCTGTCTGAAGTGCCCGAGAGTCATTGCAAGGATGCTCTAATTCCTCTCTTCCCCATCAGCCTGCTGCCATGTCTAAAACCCCACCATTAGAATCACTCCTTTGGGCTATCTCCAGAATCCTCTGTTAAAAATGCAGACAGCCAGCACTTTGGGAGGCCAAGGCGGGCAGATCACAAGGTCAAGAGATAGAGACCATCCTGGCGAGCATGGGGAAACCCCGTCTCTACTAAAATACAAAAAATTAGCCAGGCGTGGTGGCACACGCCTGTAGTCCCAGCTACTCCAGAGTCTGAGGCAGGGGAATCGCTTGAACCCGGGAGGTGGAGGTTGCGGTGAGCTGAGATCACACCACTGTATTCCAGCCTGGCGACAGAGCAAGACTCTGCAACCAGTTAGATGGGATACATTAGAAGGGATTACTATTCTGCAGATCCACAGCCCACCCACCCTGGAGGTGGCCTGGAAGCACCCATGCCCCCTGGGGTTCACACACTGGGACATGCGCATTCCCAGGATAGTGGCTATATCGCAAGTGACGTCAGGATACAAGTGATTTAACTTCCTGGAGAGTCAAGTTTACTTGAAGATTTAGGGGAAACCTATTGCATTTATATTATAACCCAGATATATCACAGTATCACAGAGCAGTATGCAAAATTCACATGAATTTACACCAATAAAAGAACAAGATTGCAAATCACTGCGGAGCTGGTGTCAGGCCCTGTGAGGCTGGGGCTCCACGCTGGTGAGTGCCCACTTTCCACTGTCTGCAGGGTGCTTCATAGAACAGCTTGAGGATCTGGCTCAGCTTTCACTCATTTTGCACATGAGGTGGCCCGGAGAAGGGAAAGGATTTTTCTAAAGTTAGTGGCAGTGACAAGACTATAACCCAGCTCCTGACTCCATGTCATTTCTTTTTTTTTTTTTTTGAGACAGAGTCTTACTCTAGCACCCAGGCTGGAGTGCAGTGGCATGATCCCGGCTCATCGCAACCTCTATCTCCCGGGTTCAAGCAATTCTCCTGTCTCAGCCTCCCAAATAGTTGGGATTACAGGCACCTGCCACCACGCCTGGCTAATTTTTACATTTTTAGTAGAGATGGGGTTTTACCATGTTGACCAGGCTAGTCTCAAACTCCTAACCCCAAGTGATTCGCCAGCCTCGGCCTCCCAAATTGCTGGGATTATAGGCATGAGCCACTGTTCCCAGCCTCCATGTCATTTCATATTAGCTAACAGTAGGACTTGTAACACGAGAGACACAGGGCAGTAAGGTTTAAAGGCAAAAAAAGTTGGCCAGGCGCTGAGGCTCACGCCTGTATTCCCAGCACTTTGGGAGGCTGAGGTGAGCGGATCACGAAGTCAATAGATCAAAACCATCCTGGCCAACATGGTGAAACCCCGTCTCTACTAAAAATACAAAACTTAACTGAACATGGTGGTGTGCGCCTCTAATCCTAGCTACTCTGGAGGCTGAGACAGGAGAATCACTTGAACCTGGGAGGCAGAGGTTGCAGTGAACGGAGATCACGCCACTGCACTCCAGCCTAGGCAACAGAATGAGACTCTGTCTCAAAAAAAAAAAAAGAACAAAAAAGGTGGAGGGGAGGTTGCAGGAAGTCAGAAGCAGAGAGCACAGTCCAGGAAGGAGAGAGCTGGGGAGGGTCAGGTAGAGGAGCCTGCCTGGCCTGGGGGTTGCAGGAGATCTAATGCAGTTTACTTCATCTGCAGACCCTGATGTTGCACGGAGGCTCCTCAGGTCCAGGGTTTCCATAATCAAAATAAGATTTGTAAAGCCCAGAGCACAGTGTCTAGGGGCCGGTGTTCTGTGGACAAGAGCTCCCGCTCTCCCTTGGCAGCCTGTGCTGTGGGCTTTCACTCTGGCATAGGGCCTCCGTTGCTGAGAAGAGGAACTTGCTTTACTAAGCCTGCGTGGAGGTGGATTATCACAGCTTTTCCCTCTCTGCTGAGCTTAACCCATGCTGAGAAGAGGATATTCTGAAAGTTGCCTCTCCTGGAAGCAGAAATGGGCACCCTTCTGCCAAGGCCATGCCTGTATGTTGACCCTGGCTCTGCCCCCTGCTCTTAAGGTGGAAAACTCTACTTTCTTGAGTCTGTTTTCCTTCCTGAGCCTCCATTTCTTTTACTGCTGGACCAAACTAACAAACAGAAAAGCCTGGAACTCTAAGTGTGATTTATAGCCCTCTGGGTAAGTTCTCTTGAATTCACCAGGGCGTATTCCCAGTGTTTGGAACTTGAAATACATTATCCATAGCAACAATGTTAGGTGGTAGTTAGGCTACCAGATGAACCTACAGTGGCCTAAAGCAGGGGAAAACTGTTACCATGTATTGAGCACCTGCTATGCACAAGGTCTATGCTAGGTGCTCTTTATACAATTTGCTCTTTTTTTTTTTGAGACGGATTTTCACTCTTGTTGCTCAGACTGGAGTGCAATGGCGTGATCTTGGCTCACCACAACCTCCACCTTCCAGGTTCAAGTGATTCTCCTGCCTCAGTCTCCCAAGTAGCTGAGATTACAGGCATGTGCCGGCACACCTGGATAATTTTTGTATCTTTAGTAGAGATGGGGTTTCTCCATGTTGGTCAGGCTAGTCTCGAACTTCCAACCCCAGGTGATCCACCCACCGCAGCCTCCCAGAGTGCTGGGATTACAGGCGTAAGCCACTGCACCTGGCCCATTTGCTCTGTTTATGAGAATGTTTTTAGAGGGCGAGTATTTCTACACCATGGCACAGGACATCAAAAGCTCCCACCCAAGTGACCTACAGGGTCACATGGCTTATGAGTGACACAGCCAGGATTCCAAAACAAGTCTGTCAAACCCCGAAGCCCATATCCATCTCCCTCCACCCTTCTGCCTTTTCCAGGAGTCCTTCCTCCCATAGTGAAAGGCTCAACAAGTCTGGTTTGTTGTTTAAGTTTCCCTTTAATTAATTTCCTTTTCTAAATTTAATTTTTAGAGAGAAAATATATTCATATGGTTTTAAAAGGCCAGGCACGGTGGCTCACACGTGTAATCTCAGCACTTTGGGAGGCCGAGGTGGATGGATTGTAGCAGGAGTGGCTGTGGGAAATGGATCTCTCAAACACCGAATAAAGGAGGGAGGAGTTTTTTCGGCTGGGAGACCAGGCAGTAATTTGTTGAAAACCCAGCTCATCTAACAAAGGAAGGTTCTGCCTTTATATTGGTTTATACTTTAGATGTTACACATGGAAGAATCTTAGGTTCATAGTTTTAGGACTCACATGTGAAAAGGTTTTGGTTTACGGTTTCAGGAATCACATATGAAAGGGTTCTGGTTTACAGTTTTAGGAGTCACATGTGAAAGGGTTTCTGGTTCGATCTTGTTTTAAGTAAAAATAGTGTCTTCCAGAGAGTTTCCCCAAGACTAAGCGTTATTTTCAGGAAGGAGATTCCGGAGGCGCAAGCTGGCCTGCTCTCTCTTCTATTGAGATGCACAGTGGATGACAGAGGGGGAGGGAATCCCAAATGCCTGGGTCTCCTTCCTCAGGATCACTTGAGACCAGGAGTTCGAGATTAGCCTGGCCATCATGGCGAAACTCTGTTTCTACTAAAAATACAAAAAATTAGCTAGGTGTGGTGGTGGGCACCTGTAATCCCTGCCACTTGAGAGGCTTAGGCAGGAGAATTGCTTGAACCCGGGAGGCAGAGGTTACAGTAAGCTGAGATTGCGCCATTGCACTCCAGCCTGGGTGCCCGAGTGTGATTCGGTCTTTAAAAAAAAAAATTGAAATGGTATAGAGCAGGAGTTGTCAAACATTTTTGGTAAAGGGCCAAATAGTAAAAACTCTGTGGTGATGACTTAACTCTGCTGTTGTGGGGCTAAACATAGATAATATGGCCACGGTGGGTGGCTATGGCTGTGTTCCAATAAAACTTTATTTACAAAAACACAGTAGGGGGTTAGTTTGGCCCATAGGCAGTTTGTCTATGCTTGGTAGAGTGAAAAGCTTCCCTCAACACCTTCTCATCCACCCTGTTCCCCACCTTCACTCTCTCACTGGTGACCTCTTTTATTCTCTTTTTGTTTTTTATTTTGAGATGAAGTCTTGCTCTGTCACTCAGGCTGGAGTGCAGTGGCATGATCTCAGCTCACTGCAACCTCTGCCTCCCAAGTTCAAGTGATTCTCTTGCCTCAGCCTCTCGAGTAGTTGAGATTACAGGCACGTGCCACCACGCCCAGCTAATTTTTGTATTTTTGGTAGATACTGGGTTTCACTATGTTGGCTAGGCTGGTCTCGAACTCCTGACCTCAGGTGATTGCTCCCACCTTGGCTTCCCAAAGTGCTGGATTACAGGTGGGGGCCACCGTGCCCAGCCTCTCTTTTATTCATTTTTAATGCATTCGTCTAGAGATTCTTACATGTGTATATATAAGCAAATGTAATCATTTCTTCCTTTTTTTAAAGCATGGTACTGCATTATATGGATATGTAACACTTTATTGAACTAGTCCTCACTAGATGGACAATTAGGTTGTTTCCATTCTTTTGCCATTACAAATAAATGCTGCAGGGAACCAACAAGTATATGCAAACGTCCTGGAGTATACTGGGAAATTGCCCTCCATGGAGGATACTTAGTTACATCCCAGCCAGCATGACAGAGTGCCTTTCCTCTCAGGCTGCCCAAAACCATCATAGACTGAGTCTGCCCGGGAATAGACAAATGCTATCTCGCTGTAGCTTTAATTTGCCTTTCTCTGTGATGTGTGACGTTCAGCAGCTTTGCATATGTTTAGGAGACATTTGTGTTTTCTGTGGAATGCCTTATGTTTTGCCCATTTTTCTGTTGAGCTGTTGGTGTTTTTCCTATCTATTCCTCAGCACTCTCTATATTAGTGAAGTTAGCCCTTTGTGTTATTTTCCTGCCAGTGTGTCTTTTGACCTTACTTATGGGGTATATTTGCCATGCAGAGAGTGTGTGTCTGTGTGTGTGTGTGTGTTGCAGCAGTAGTCGTAGAATTATCTCTTCCCTTCTTTTTTCTTTTTTGAGACAGGGTCTCTTGTCACCCAGGCTGCAGTGCAGTAGCACAATCATGGCTCACTGCAGCCTCAACTTCCTGGGCTCAAGTGACCCTCCCACCTCAGCCTCCCAAGTAGCTGGGACTACAGGTGCATGTCACAACACCCAACTAATTTTCTTTTTCTCTCTCTTTCTTTCTCTCTCTTTCTCTCTTTCTTTCTTTCTTGAGATGGAGTTTTGCTCTTGTTGCCCAGGCTGGAGTGCAATGGTGCCATCTTGGCTCACCGCAACCTCCGACTCCCAGGTTCAAGCAATTCTCCTGCCTCAGGCTCCTGAGTAGCTGGGACTATAGGCATGCACCATGCCTGGCTAATATTATATTTTTAGTAGAGACGGGGTTTCTCCATGTTGGTCAGGTTGGTCTCCAACTCCTCACCTCAGGTGATCAGCCTGCCTCAGCCTCCCAAAGTGCTGGGATTACAGGCGTGAGCCACCGCGCCCAGCTAATTATGTTTCTTTTTGTAGAGACCAGAGTCCTACTCTGTTGTCCAGGCTGGTCTTGAACTCCTGGGCTCCTCAAGCAATCCTCCCACCTCTGCCTCTCAAAGTACTAGGATTACACACATGAGCCATTGTGCTGGCTTCTCTTTTTCTTTTTTTTTTTTTTTGAGACGGGGTCTCACTCTGTCGCCCAGTCTGGAGTGCAGTGGCGTGATCTCAGCTCACTACAACCTTCGCCTCCCAGGTTCAAGCGATTCTCCTGCCTCAGTCTCCTGAGTAGCTGGGAGTATAGGTTCGCAGCACCGCGCCTGGCTAATTTTTGTATTTTTAGTAGAGACGGGGTTTAACCATGCTGGTCAGGCTGGTCTTGAACTCCTGACGTCGCGATCCCCCCGCCTTTGCCTCCCAAAGTGCTGAGATTACAGGCATGAGCCACTGTGCCTGGCCTTATCTTTTCTTTTATGGCTTCTGGATTTTGATCCAAAGCAAGAAAGGCTTTGTCCATCTGAGATTATAAGCTGGATTTCTCCGGTTTCTCCTGGTACTTTTATGGTTTCATATTATACATTTGAATCTTTGGTCCTTTTGGAATTCATCCTTTTGTGTGTACAGTGTGAGAATGGGTCCAACTTTTTTTCTAGTTAGCTAACGTTATTTATTCTATTTTTTAGACATGGGCTTTCACTATATTGCCCAGGGTGGTCTCAAACTCCTGGTCTCAAGCAGTCTTCATGCTTCAGTCTCCCTAGCTGGGATGACAGGCATGAGCCACTGTGCCCAGCTAACACTGTTTTTGTTTTTCACTTTGAATTGCATATATTTTAATGCTAAATTTACTCGTGCTCCATAAATTTTTGTTTCTTCAGTTTCTTCTGGGATATCTTTTTCTTCTGGGCCAACCTCCTCTTCTGGTTTAGGGACAATCTGTTCCTTTCCAGTAAGGATCATCTCGAAGTGGCAGGGAGAGCTCACGTATGAGCTCTGTAGGTCTGGCGGTGCATTTTAGGTCCTTTGTTCACTTGGGTATTCTCAATGACCAGAGAATCTATCTCTAAACCCTTAAGTTCAGCAGAACTCTGCATTTTTAAGCATGTGCAGCAAAAATTCAGCACGCTTTTTGGGCCACCGACTTTGTGTCCAACCCCATTGTTGGCCTGGGCACACCTACCAGCTTCACCATTGAAATGTCAGAATGGTACACACTGTTTCTCTAAAGTGACATCTTTCAGATACTTTGTGGCTTTTCATATAGGCAAACCCTTGATGGCCTGGGCAGTTTCACGAGCGTTCTTAAAGTGAACATGAAGATTTGAACCTCTTGATTTGCATGATTTTATGGCATTCTCCAGGTCAAATGAATAGTGAACCATTTTCACAGATTACCTCAGGCCGCTTAGGGGAAGAGCTGTTTTTGCTTTTTTCAGACAGTCTTGCTCTGTCGTCCAGGCTGGATAGAGTGCAGTGGCACAATCTCAGCACACTGCAACCTCCTCTTCTAGGGTTCAAGTGATCCTCCCATCTCAGTCTCCTCCCAAGTAGCTAGAACTACAGGTACATGCCACCATGCCTGGCTAATTTTTTGTATTTCTTTGTAGAGATGAGATTTCACACCATATTGCCCACACTGGTCTCGAACTCCTGAGCTCAAGTGATCCTCCCACCTTGGCCACCCTAAGTGCTGCAATTACAAGCATGAGCCACTGTGCTCGGCCTGGTATTATGTTTTGAGACAGGGCCTCACTCTGTCGCCCAGGCTGGAGTGCAGTGGCATGAACATGGCTCACTGCAGCCTCAACGTCCTGGACTCAAGGAACCTCCTGCCTCAGCATCCCAAGCAGCTAAGACTACCGGCGCGTGCCACCATGCCTAATTTTCAAATTTCTTTTTTTTTTTTTTTTGAGGAGTCTTGCTCTGTCACCAGGCTAGACTGCAGTGGCATGATCTCGGCTCACTGCAACCTCTGCCTCCCAGGTTCAAGGGATTATCCTGCGTCAGCCTCCTTAGTAGCTGGGATTACAGGCATGCACCACCACACCCAGCTAATTTTTTGTATTTTTAGTAGAGACGGGGTTTCACCATGTTGGCTAGGATGGTCTTGATCTCCTGACTTCATGATCCACCTGCCCTTGGCCTCCTAAAGTAGGATTACAGGTGTGAGCCACCACGCCCGGCCATTTTCAAATTTTTGTTGAGACAAAGTCTTGCTACATTGCCCAGGCTGGACTTGAATTCCTGGGCTCAACCAATCCTCCCGCCTCGGACTCCTAGTGTCGGGATTACAGACAAGCCACTGTGCCCAGCCTAACACCATCTATTGTCTGGAACTTTATCATTTTCCTATTGCTTCAGATGCCACCTTTATTAGTTACTAAATCTTTATAATATATTAAGGTCTCTTTCTGGACTTTCTATTATGTACCTTTAATTGGTCTGTGCCAGTACCATAGTTTTAGTTATTGAGCTTTTATATTTTAAAAGATGATAGGGCCAGTTCTCCTTATTTATATTTTTGTCTCCAGAGTTTCTTTCTGTCCTTCTTTCTTTCTCTCTCTCTTTTTTTTTTTTTTTTTTTTTTTTTTTTTTTTTAAAAAAAAAAAAAAATAAAACAAACAAGAAGTAAATTGAAGTAATAATTAAAAAAAAAAACAAACACCACAAGAGTAAAAAA
>CAUYLG010074437.1:0-72326 GCA_963573385.1 Cacajao melanocephalus | reverse complement strand
CAGTGTGATTTGCTGCTTTCCTCCCCTTCACCTATATCTGGCATTTCTTCCCATGCTATCTCTCCCCAACTCCCCACCTAATGGCTATTTAGAAATTTTTGTCAAACCTGCTATCTGGTCATTTACACTCGTAGCATAGAGTATGTGAGGTATTCTTCCAGCATATGAATCATATCTTTTTGTTTCTTATATGTCTCATAACTTTTGTTGCAAATCACATTATAGATAGTATAGCAATTCTAGGTACTTGTTCCTCCTCTCCAGGGCTTGTAGTTGTTAGTGATTTTTATTTGTTTAGTGACTGAGTAAATTATTTTAGTGAAGTATATCACCTACCACACCCATCCTGCCTCAGGAAGATTCTAATGCTGTTTTTTGGCCTTGAGGAGTCTATAATCACACTGGAATGACAGTAGTTTTGGCAGATATCTCCTTGACTCTTTCCCTGACCACATCCAGCTATTAAGCTCCAATAATTGCTAGATTATTGTTCTATTGTTTTCAGCAATGTCCTGAAGTATGAATTTCTCAGCAGACTGGTCCAATCAAATATGGACTTCTTTGAAGGAATAGTTTCAGAGGTAGTGTTTGAAATTTGGTCAGGCCTAAGAAGGGCTCCTCCATGCTGTTTCTTCTGTGGCTCCGTCTGACAAACTAGCCAGTCAACATTTTAGCTTATATCCCCAAACAATCTACCAGTTTCCTCCCAATTGCCTGTCACTACAATCCCCACTTTTCTGAGCACACTTAGGCTTAAAATTTTTCAAACTGTGTTGCAAGTGAAGTCAGTCCCCTTGGAAAGAGATTCAAATTGATTTTATAGCCTGATTCTCCCACCCTGGGCAAAAATCTATGAGCCATGGTTCTGGACCTGGGCATAAAGATAGTGTCCTTTTCTCTCCCTGAATAGCAGTTCCACTGCTTTAGAGGCTGAATAGTGAATAGAAGGGCACAGGCAGTAGTTTCGGGTCTTCTCAGTTTGCCTCTCTCAGCCTGGAATCTCTACCTTACAAGCCAAGGGAAAGACGGGCCCCAATATTCTAGTGGAGTTATGCCCAAGGAGTGAGTCTCTGTCCTATGTATCAGGGGCTTGAGGTTGTGGGGGTGGAAAGGAAGGAGCTCTCATGTCTCGATTATACTTACACAGAATTTAACTTCAGAACAAGTAGCTGGAAGTAGGATGAAAAATGCTAATGTCCTGCCCTTCCTAGGAGAATAGCACTCTGACTTGGAGCTAGAGGCAACCCTGCATTCTTAGCTGTACAAATCTGGAGTGGATTTTGCATCTTGCTGATATGGAAGGGCAAAGCAGGGTGTGGGTCTTGGTTCAAATACCACAAGCTCTTACTGCTTTTGCCAAGATTTAATAGATTTTTTTGAATTAATATTTCTTTACTTTCTGTATATTTTTCATTGAGCCCAGGAGATGGAGGTTGCAGTGAGCTGAGGTAGCACCACTACACTCCAGCCTGGGTGACAGAGTAGGACTCTCAGAAAAACAAAACAAAACAACAACTATATATATATATATATATATACACATAATCTGTTTGAATTACTTTGTCAAAAATATCTTTGTGAATTAAACATTATTTTTATTTTATAGATGAGAGAGTTGTTTATTTTATAGATGAGAAAGTTGTTATTATTCTATAGTACAAGTCATTGTTGGGAGATGATTTTAGTAGAGTTCTTAAAAATGCAGACTTCAAAGCCCCTTCTCTTAATGTATTCTACTAATTCATTTAATAGCAAAAAAAGATACAGGAGGAAACTGATTACTTCAGAAAAACATTGAGATAATTTACTCAAGATTTTGAGGTGCAGAGGACTATTATAACAGGTATCCTAGAGAGCAGATATTCTGTTTTGTTTTATATTCTTAGTATTGAGGGAATGTCTAGTAATAAGGATTACTTAATAGATTAGTTGTTGAATTAATACAAAATTGAATCTTTGAGGGAAAAATTTAAATGACTCTCTTTTCTCCTTTTCATTTCAGATGGTGATCATTTTGTGATAAGATATAACTATTTCATAGCTGATGAGGGGAAATTCTATGTAGAATTACTGGAGGTAATTCTGAAAGACAATAATATGTAGGTAAAGATAAATCAAGTCCAAGAGCAAGTAAGGCAATAAAAGCATTTATAGATTTTATATTGACTTTTTATACTTCAAGGCAATTGTGAACACACAAATAAGTAGCCAGCTTGTAACTACTATGTAACTGCTTAAACTCTATTTCTTATTACCTATATTTGCAAGTTTTCACACAATTTTAATTAAGTTAATAGCTGTTAAACTAAATAATTATTATTTTATCTAATGTATAGTAATGTAGCTGCTATGTTTTCTATGTAATTATGACATATTATATGCAATATATATAATACACAACATATACATAATATGTATGTATACATGTATGTGATATGTGTGATATACAACATATAATTATGACATATTATATGTAATATACAATGTAATTTTTATAATAAATCCAACATATTTATATGTAATTATATTTAAATATAATCCATATTATAAAGAAAACATTTTGTGTTAAGGTTGTTGCACATCTTTAAATCTTGATATAACTGTATTTTAAGCAATATTCCAAATATTATACTAATCATTTTATATATACTTTAGGGGTTTAATTTATTTTGAATATTTTTTAAAGTAGAGTAGTTTTTTTTTTTCTGAGAAAGCATATACCTTTAAATATCTGACATCTACGCATTTGGCAGTTTATGATGAATGGCATTCTGTAATCTGATGTCAGTTAATGAAGTTACTGGCATAATACCTAGGGCAACATTTGTCCAAATGTGATACTCAGGTCATATACAAAAGAAATTCTAAGAGTTTTCCTTGCAAGCAGATCTCTAGGCCTCAAGCTATAGCCTTTCCATCAGAATCTCTGGCAATGTGGCTCAGGAATTTACAGTTTTTATTATGCATTCCTAGATGACTCTATGCACTCTCATATTTGACAACCATGGATCAAACAAAACAAATCCTAATAAATTTACCCTAAATATCCAACCTACTCCCTAAATACCAAATATTATAGAAGGATGTAGGAAAGAACCTCTGAAGTAATTTGATATTTGTTTTGACAATAGACCTATAAAGCATGGTAAAGTAGACCTATAAACTATGATAAGCAAAGAAACTGATTTCTCCTTTTGAGAGTTAGGTTAAATGGGTAATGGCATATTGAAGAACCAGAATTTGGCTGGGCCTAATGGCTCATGCCCATAATCCCAGCATTTTGGGAGGCTGAGGCAGGTGGATCACTTGAGGTCAGAAGTTCAAGACCAGCTTGGCCAATATGGTGAAACTCCATCTCTACCAAAAATACAAAAATTATCCAGGCATGATGGCATGTGCCTGTAATCCTAGCTACTCAGAAGGCTGAGGCAGAAGAATTGCTTGAACCCAGGAGGCAGAGGTTGAAATGAGCTGAGATGGTGAGCCACTGCCCTCCAGCCTGGGCAACAGAGTGAAACTCTGTCTCAAAAAGAAAAAATAAACAAATAAAGAACTAGAATTCATCAAAGGTCACTTAAAGCAAAGCACTATACATAACCACTTTTATAGATCCTAATTATGTTTTCACTCATGCTTTTCAGTATTTCAAAATAAAATTGCTCCTCATTTTCATGCCAAAACATCTTTACAAAAATTGTTACAGATTATTTCCAATACCTTTTGCTCAGCAATTTGGCATCAGCACTATTCAGGCAACAACATTCATATGGTAATAGTTAAATTTGTTTTTCACTAGGGCCCTCTCAGCCAAATTTTTCATTTCCAGCCTGCACATGCTGAACTCTAGAAAATGTTGTAATTATCTTATTGAATATGGGTATTTCTAAATCAATTAATATCATATATGTTGCCAATTTTTTTTTCCTACTTCAACAGTGAGCATTACTCTATAAATGTGTTTTTTTAACCTTATTTCACAGGTTACAATTAGACTGGGCTTGAATTTCAACTCTTTCTTTTCTTAGCTGCATGGCATTGGAAGAATGTTAACCTCTTTGAAGCTCACTTTCCTCCTCTCTAACATGAAAATAACACTTTACAGTGTTGTCAGGAGTAAAGATGTTGACTGAGATGATGCATGGAGATGGAGCAGATTACTTGGCACATAGTAACTGATTCTAGTTTTTATTGGTGCCTAACAAATTACCCCCAACCTATGGAAACAAACACTTTACATTGTTTCTCGTTTGTTAGGCTAGGGCTTGGCTAGGCCATTTGCTGTGTGGGGCTATGATATGGTTGTACTCAGATGTCGACTGGGACTGCAGTCATCTGAAAGCCCAACTGGACTGGTGTCAAAAGCTTGCACTTGAAGGGGTAGAAAAGTCTGGGCCTCTTGTCCCAATTCAGGCATTGACTCCTGCACCTGAAGAAATAATTATCGAAGATCAGAGGCATAGATCTTTGATGGAAAAGAAAGAAATAGATAAAATAATGGAAGTGGGCATAGAGTTTGCAAATATGCAAATACCATGTCTCACATTAATGCCCATTGAAGAGCATCCATCATAGAACAGGCACCAATAACCAACTGGACAAGATGACCCCTCCCTTGGGTGTCAACTGTCTTATTTACTCGTCCACAGTGGTGCTGACACAATGAGTCATGAATGAAATGGCTATTGACTCAAGGATAGAGGATAACCCTGACAATGAGATAGAGGACTAAATGAGGATAGAGGACTAAGTAGCATGGGCTTTCGCTTACCAAAAATGATCTAATTACTGCTACTGCAGAATGCCTTGACACTAGCAGCAATGTGACACCATCCCTGAGGAGACTATCAACTGTCTAATTTCAGTTGAAATCTGGGTTTTCATTTCATACCTACAGAACATTTTTCCAACAGTAGTATTATTTACCTGAACCATTGCTAATGGTATCACATATAACATTGCCTCACACTAATAGACACTAACAGCAAAGAAGATGTGAGAATGTGTACATATCCACAGAATCCATTAGACCTATTAGACACCTCATCACCCAAAAGGAGTTAGTCTGATGAAACAATAGAATAGCCTATTAAGCGGCTTTGCAAAGGCACCAGCTCAGGGATAGCATCTTGTGAGGTTGGGATGCAGTCCCCTAGCATGTTGTTTGTGCTCTGAACCAATAGCCCATTCCCAGTCCTGTATCCCCAGTAGAAAAAGTATACAGGTTTGGAAACCAAAGGTAGAAGTAGGGCCAGTGATTTTCACCATCACTCTCAGTGACTCACTTTCAGAATATATGTTTCCTGTCACTGCCATACTAGGTTGTATTCAAAGTCCTATTTCTCAGGATGGAATGTTTACATCAGTGTACCACTTTAAGGGTTCTACTATGCTTCAAACTATTACTATCATTGGTCATGTTGAGCTCATGATGCTGGAGGATCAGTAGACAAAGAGTTAACTACACTGGGGTTAATAACCTTGATTTCCATGAGGAATTAGAATTGCCCTTACACGTTGAGATCATGCAAGAATGTATCTGGAAAGGAGGAGACTCACTGGGATGGCTTTTGGAGCTTCTGCACTCAGTGATAATAGAATCAGCAACTTCAGCAACCACAGTCCAACAAGGGCAAGGAAACTAGGGCTTCAAACCCTTAGTTCTGGGATCTCTCCATGAGGCATACAACTAGATCAGCTACTGGACAAATATAAGGAAAATTCAAAATGGATAATGGAAGACAGAAAATATTGATCATGGCTTTAGGACTAGCTATAGCAGTGAGAACTATACTTCATTCAACTAACCTCGGTTATTAAATCTTTGCAAGTTTGGCCACTATCTTGAAAACGATTCTGTGATGGATTGGAGAGAGTAAGAATAACTGAGAGGTGAAGTGTAAGGAAGTAAATATTAGTGAGGTGTTCCTTGACCAGTGGACACAGAAGCTAAAGGACGGATATCTTCTCTACTCCTTTTGGATCAGTTCTGAAATGCATACCATAAAGCTCTTCACAGTGAACCATAAAACTGGCCACTGCTGGTGTGGTGAACTCAATAATGCATGATTGCATTTGCTTTTCTTCTTTGCTATTCAATCTTCTTCTTGCTTTCCAAGATTGCTTCATAAATAAACCGCCTCAATAGAGGCAGAATTTTGTCTTAGAATCTGCTTTTGGAGGATGTCTAAAACAAATTATTGTTAGGCCTGGATTATTTCACTTGATATAAGACAAAGGGTAAATACTTGAGGGCATGTCAAGTATTTACCCTTTGTTCATTCTTCATGATGTGTTTGTTGAACATTGCATGCCTGTATCAAAACACCTCTTTATTCTGTAAATATATACACCTACTATGTACCCACAAAAATAAAATGATTTAAAATAGAAAAAAAATATGTAAACAAGTGACAATTGGGGAATCTAAGGTCACCGTAAGCCAAAATGAAAGAATTTCTGGAACATGGAAATATTAATCGTGTTGATGCAGTATACTTCTACATAGAGATGTGGGAAACTTTCCTTGTTTATTACATCAAGAGTTGGCCCAATTAAATTATGTTTGAAACTTTTAGAAAAGTAACTTATGAGAGCATTTAATTCTCATTATTTCTGATTCTAAGCCTGGAAATTATCACAATATCTAGATCTAAAGAATTCAACACATGATGTATCCAAGTCTGGAAAGATTTCAACCTGACCCTCCCATTTATGTCATTGGGATGCATGCATGAAGAGCCGAAGACAATGCTTGGCTGCCCTTTACACAAAAGGAAGTCTCCCTGCTATGACAGATAGACACTGACGCATGCCATTTCTGATTTCAAAACACTTTCCAATCATCTCTGAACATTTCTCAAAAAGCTAGAGAATCTGGTGTCCTAAAACATAGCAAACAAGATGAATTTGGAGTTTACAAACATTGTTTTTAACTTCTTCTACTCGGTACATTTTTTTGAGCATTTCACATTGGCATACACGTTTCCAGGTTTTTTTGAGCAAACAGATTTTAAAACCTCAAAACTCTATGTTGACATACTACTTTTAAAGATTAGGTGAAGTATGTGATTGCAAATATTGACAAACTTTCATTATTGAGATTTTCAGATTTGTCACACTCAAATATTATCATGCTTGAAAGTTAAACCTGAAAATTTTTAGAGTTTGAGTTAAGTTTTCCAAAAACTCCCCATTGTCTATAATTCCCTCACTAACTAAATTTGGAGGGTGCGGACTTTTTTGTGTGTTTTTGTATTAGATAGTAGTGAAAACTGTGAAATTTATGACAGAAATTAGATGCTATCATAAACATGAAACTTATTTTAAAATTAGTGTATTCTTGACCCACTCAAAGAGAGTTATCATTATTTAAATGATATTCATTTGAATGAATTATGATGATGAGAAAGATTATTATAGCTAGTACTTACTGAGGACTTTCTATGTCACAAGCACTTTGCTAAGTATTTTACATATATTATTCTATTTAGTTCTTAAACAATTGTATGAAGTAGATTCTGATATCAGCTCCATTTTGTAGGTGCAATGACTCAAGCAAAAAGAGATTAAAAATTTTCACAATAATACCCAGCTTGTCAATTATAAAGCAGCAATGAAATTCATTTAAATAACCAAAATAGAAGTTAAAAATTGCCTCATATATCTTTGAGATATGCATTAGTAATTGTGTCTTTCAATGTAGAGGAATAAGAAAATTAAATAATAACAACTAAAACATATTTTCCTTTTGTATTATGGATATATCAACAGTTCTAAAGTGACTTTTTTTAAAAAATGAGATTTTTAAAATATGAGTCACAATGTGAAGAATGACACTGAACCTTTGAAAGAACCCTTAAAATATGGAATTCAATTATTGAAACACAATAGGAATTTATGTATTTTCTGCAGGACTTTATGCCCTATTGTTTTATCAAGAGCATCTGTTCTTAGGCTTTAGTAAACATGCGTGTCATCATATTACCAAATGCTAAAAAATACACAAAACGTTAAGCCTTGTTTACAAAAGTTTTTTGCCTTGCAATGTGGTCACACCACTCAAATTTGCATTTTTTTTCCTTTCTCCTCGTACTACCATTGTGTTTGATAAAAGTAACCTCAGGATCCTTAAGTTTATTTAGCATAAAAGGGCTTTCTGGACCCTCTGTAGAATCCTTGGGGATTTTTTTCAGTCATCCCTTCCCAGCTGTTCCCTCTCCACATGGCTGTGTTCCGAGAAGATGATGCAAGGCTGTGAAATGGGGCTATGCTTGGGATCCAGCTGACAGGAAAGCATGCCGGGGAGGTCACAGCAACTTCCACATAAACAGAGCTGTGATTTGCCTGTCTCTAAGTTAACAGGATAAGATGTTCTCCTTCAGAGAAGAGGGCACACAGACAAATAGCGCCCAGAATGTTCTGTTCCAGATGTTCTTCCTGTCATTTATGGCACATGAGGAGGTGCCTTTGACGTTTCCCTTCTTTCTTGTTGTTGGTGTGATTCCATGAGCTTCATTATAAACTATTTTACCAAGTGATGAATCTCATTGTATTATAATCAGAGCAGGCCCTGAGCACAATTACAAACCAAGCCAGATTCATCTCCTAAAGCCTCTTCCCTTTTGACACCCTCAGTCATCAGCTTTTTCTTTTCTATTGGATTTTGAATATCCTTAAGTGGCACTCATCCGATACCAGGCCTTGTGCCATGCTTCAGCCTGATGTTCCTCATGACAGTGTTCTAAATCTTACCCCAACCAAAATTCACTAGCGTTTTGCCCCTTCCTCCGTGTTCTATCATCACAAAATTTGTGGTATTTAATTGGCAGGTAGTTTTCAATAAGAACTGATGAGCTAATTAAATTCAAATGTTAGGAAGCCCATCTAGAAATAATTGGTTATGCCAATAAGCAAAGCTAAGAGAGAGACTTCAAAGCCATACTAGACAATGGAGAAGATTGTATTTGCAACTATGTCAAGTTTCTGCTACTCCTTGGCTAATGCCTTCTTCACATTGTGGTTATGTAATTACATATTTTCACTCCTGTTAGAGAAACCTAAAAACATTTTTTAAAATTCTTAATAAGTTATTGTTTCTATTACATAGCAATTTTGTCTGTAGCTTAGAATTTGTGATGGAAAGAAATTCGCAGAGCCTTGTAATCTAAGTCTTAGCCTTTCTGGTCTGTCCAGCTTGCTCAGTTAAACCTCAGCTATAAGCTTACCTCCAACTTTTTCTTTAACAAAATAGAAAACTAAGTTAGGGTAGATAAGGGGGAAGGGATCACTGAGCAGAAAAATAAATCCTATTCCCTTCAAAATTTTTGGACATTTTTAAAGTATGATTTTAATTAATAATCCGACTAGCTCTAAGGTAGTGTTCTACATTAGCCAGAGATGATAAATTATTCTTATGGAAAAAAAATTTGTTAGGCTCAGTATCTTAGCCCAGGGGAAAATGTATAGAACCTAGAGTCAGAAAAAACATATTTACCTCTCAGCTCTGCCACTTTTAGCTATGTGGACTTGATCCTGTTAGTTACCTCTATAGCTCTCAGTTTTCCTGCTGGTAAAACAGGTAAAATAAAATCTACTCATCAGGATTGCTACAAAATTAAATCAAATTCTATGATATGTTATATATGAGGATCTTTGTTTATTAGCATATACTTAATTTAAAAAAAGGAAATACAGAAAAGAGAAAATAAACAATAAACAATCAGGCTGAAACAAATATATGACCTTAAATGTTCTCTGGGGAATGGCATGTTTTACAGTGTGCATGCCCTTTAGGGCTGTATGATCCACCAACCCAAATGCCCATCAATGATACACTGGACAAACAAAATGTGGCACATATACACCATGGAATGCTACGCAGCCAGAAAAAAACGATGAGTTCATGTCCTTTGTAGGGATTTGGATGAATCTAGAAACCATCATTCTCAGCAAACTGACACAAGAACAGAAAACCAAACACCACATGCTCTAACTCATAGGCTGGTGTTGAATAATGAGAACACTTGGACTCAGGGAGAGGAGCATCACACACTGGGGTCAGTTGGGGCGCTAGGGAAGGGACGGCGGGGGGTGGGGAGGGATCATGTGGAGAGAAATGCTGGATATAGATGAAGGGGGAATGGAGGCAGCAAACCACCTAGTTATGTATGAACCTATGCAACACCTCTGCATGATCTGCACATGTACCCTGGAACCTAAAGTACAATTAAAAAAAAAAAAAGAAACTAAAGATTAAAAAAAAAAGACTGTCACTCTGACGTAACATACAAAAACTTCTGTGATCCAATCTCTAGCCTCTTACCAGCCTCTTCTTCCAAAGCTTTATTCTTCTACTCTAAAGTTGTGTCATTCACACCAAACTGCCTTGATTTGCTGAATTCCCTGGCCAAATCACATCTCATTACTTTTGCATAAGCCATTCCTTCTGCCTAGAAACTATTTTTCCATCTTAATCTCCTGCAGACGAAGCTAAGACATAACTTATGTGTGAAGCTTTATCTTCCTTCCCAGCTCACACATGCACACACACACACACTCCCTAAATACATATACACTGGCTCAATCTTTGATTTGTACCCATGCTATACCACAAAGATTCTAAAAATGAGGTTAAGCCTGTATGGATTCCATGCATGACCTGCAGGAAATCTAAACCCTCTTGAAATTGTATGTAACATTTTCTTGGTAAGTGCCAGTGCACATTTTTTTTTCCCTGGCAATAGGGATGGCAGCTTTGATCATATTCTCAGTAGGGTCTCTGATCCAAGACAATGTAAAGGACACTGTCACACCTTTACAATGGAAATCATTACTGTATGGCAATAATGTTTGCAGAGATCAAGTGTTATTAATTTCTGTTTTCCAAGCTGCTAACGTTTACTAAATACTGAAAAGATATTTGATAGATGATTAATTGTGTTTGCAAGAGAACATTCTCAGGGTACTGCAAATTATAGTCACAATGTAATGTACAACATTAAAGCTTGGGTGATGCAGTTTACAATTTGCTAATAATTAGTACTTTTTCTACATACAAAATTAATTATAGCATAATAAAATCCAATAGCATTTGTTCTTAATTCTCCTCTGATCTGCATTCTGTTGTTTATTCTCATTTGTTCTGATAAGGTCCCTTGTCTCTAACGTTGCTTTCTAAAGGGTAAGAAATAAATCAATGGTACTTAGCTTTTCTAACCATCTGGTCTGGCAAACATCCCAAAATTAATGTTTAAATCTGGGTGCAGTTCATGTATTTTTGTCTTGTCTTAGGGAACATCTCTGGAGGTAGCGAATGAAGAGTAGGACTTCCTCTCTAATTTCACTGAGCAATTTGGCCCTTTTATACGTATCCCTCTGTAAATATTGTAGATTTCCATTACATGTTATGTGGTTTAGTTACTCAGCAAAGGCCATGGTCAGTTCAAAAACTTCCGCTTAGGACACCTTCTTTTATGTTTTTGAGCAGAAGTTAGCAAACTTTTTCCCATGAAAGGCCAGATAGTAAATATTTTAGGCTTTGTAGGCCACAGAGTTCCTGTTGCAATTATTCAACACTGCTGTTGAAGTGTAAAGGCAGCCATAGAATATATGTAAACAAATGGGAGTGGCTGTGTGCTGATAAAATTTATTTATAAAAACAGGCAGTAGGGTGGAGTTTGCTGATCCCTCTTTAGAGTAAAGCTTTTTGCAAAACCATTAATGGATTCCTTGATAATTTTCAAGTTTCCCCTGTGTAATTTTACTAGTTGTGTAATATAAAGGGAGCTGTGTAATGTTTTTGAGGCCCAGTTTCCTCATTTGTAAATCAATAATAAAAACACAATCCTGAAGGATTATTCGGAGGATTGGATGATTTGAAATAATCTTAAAGGATAATTTGAAAGATTATTTGGAAGATTAATATGTTTTAGCATACATGGAATCCTTACTCATACTTAGTGCTTAATAAATAATGATGATAACATTCCATTAGAAGTCTCTACTTGAATCTGCTTGATCATGCTCATCAAAAACTAACAGCTCATATGTACTGAGGGCTTACCATAAGAAGACTTAAGGGCTTTATAAAGACTATTTCATTTAATCCTCACAACAATATTATGAGGTAGGTACTACTGTATTTCCATTTTCCAGAGAAGAAAATTAAGGTATAGATATATTGTAAAATTATTCCAAATTCACACATCTAGTAATTTGAAGAGCCAAAAGTAATTTAAAGTTTTCAGGATGGAATTATTAATTAGGCATAATTAATTAATTGTCACTTGGGGAAAGATAGGAAAATGGACAAGTGTAATAAGCTATTCCCATTTTACTATAGGAGAGATATTTCTTTTTAAATGGCCAAAAGTTCTTTGATACTTCTCCAAAGAATATGGTGGTCTATAATCCCCTCCCCTTGAATCTAGCAGGGCTTACAACTGGTTTGGCCAATGGAATATGATGGAAATGAGGCTGTGTGACTTCTAAGCCTAGGTCAGAAAGGCTTTGAAGCCTCCTCCTGGTCCTCCTGGGGCATTCACTCTGGGGAAGCGTGCTGCCATGGAAGAAGTCCATCTGTAAAGGCAACCATCCTGAGTTCCCAGCAGCAGCCAGCAGCCAGCAGCTAGCATGTGGTTGAACTATCTTTTATGTCTGTCCCAATTTTGTCTTCGAGTGACTGCAGCCCCAGTCCTCATCTGTCTGCAGCTGGATGAGAGACTCCAAGCAACTATCTAGCTAAGCCCTTTCAAAATTCCTGACCAGGAATTCATGAGCTAAGTATAGCAATCATGCAGAAAGACAGTTTTAACTTCCTCCCTCTCCCTGATACTCACCTTCAGCTGTCACAACTCTTATTTCTCCAGAATATCTTTTCATCTCCATTGTCATACTACTACTCTATTTCCAGCTAATAGTATCTCCTCTCTTGAACAAATATAAAAGCCTTCTGGTTTTATCCATACCTCTGATCTCTCCCCAGTATCATTTAATTTGAAAATTAATTCTTCTAAAGCAGGGTGGTACTAAGATTCATTTTATCCAAAGAGTGTATTAGTTTTCATGCTGCTAATAAAGACATACCCAAGACTGGGCAATTTATAAAGGAGAGGGGTTTAATGGACTCACAGTTCCACATGGCTAGGGAGGCTTCACAATCACCGTGGAAGGCAGTGGAGAATCAAAGGCACATTTTACATCGTGGCAGGCAAGAAAGCTTGTGCAGGGGAACTCCCATTTAAAAAACCATCAGACCTCATGAGACTTATTCACTACCACAAGAACAGTATGGGGGAAACTGCCCCATTGATTCAATTATCTCCACCTGGCCCTACCCTTGACAAATGAGGATTATTACAATTCAAGGTAAGATTCAGGTGGGGACACAGCCAAACCACATCAAAGAGAATCAATGCTGCCTTGTGTAATTAAGAATATTACTCTAACCCAGATTTCTTTGGTTAGATTATAAAAGGCTGTGTTCCTTCCTCCTGGTTCTCTAGGGATGCTCACTTTGGGAAGACTGTCACCATGTAAGAAGTCCCTGGGCTCCCCCATTTAATTAAAAATTCCATTTTTGAACCCAGATTTCCAGAACCCTCATATTGTGACCCTAGACTGCTTTTCTCATCTTACCCTGCAGTGTTTCACCAATGCATTGTCAAGTCCTATATTTACCTTCTGTGGCAGTGAAATTGATGAAGATGGGAATGATCAATGCTGCTTGGTGATTGATTGTATCTGGATAATAAGAAAGCAAATATACAAAAAGGATTCTAGGATTTCATAGATGAGTAAGATGTGATACCTCCCACGGAAATCCTAACATCAGATGAGAGAATTCATTTGAACGAAAACATGTATCTACCTAATATAAAACCACTATTATCATGAAAGCACTCTTTTGTGTACAGCTCAGTTTTCTTGCACCTCTCTCATGTTATCATATTAGGCTGTAAAACCCTCAACCTGATTACGTTCAACTCTGATTACTCTACACCTACACTCAGCTGGACATGGCTGGAAAAAAGCACCCAACTTAAATGTATTTGCCCCACTGCCAAATGGGTCCCTAATAGTGCTCAGAATTACTGATGTTTCTCTATACCCCAATCTGCCAGTTTGTTATGCCTCAGAAAGGTGACCTTTCTTGTGAAGAAGCAAGGACATAAATAATTTTGGTAGCATGTTCAGTTATGCCTTTGTTGGGATGTCTTAACAAATGAATTTTAAAACCCTATTTTAACAACTTGGTATAACCAAGTAAATAACAACAACAACAAAAATATCTCTCTCAAAAAGTGCATTTGCATATTTACATGTCTTCAAAACTAAAGAGAAAATACATAATATTTAGGAATATGATATAAAAATCATTTTTACAAGTTACAGCTGCCTGATAACTCATAAGTAATGAAACTATATAAGGTCATCTCTAATGAGTACAAACATTTGTGATTTCACACTTCCCACATTATTTACTCTGTTTATAAGAATTCCTTAAGATGTTTTAACATTTAAAAACAATTTTAATGGTACTTTAACTATCAAAACTAAATAGATATATCTGTACAGCTTGGAAATGCTAAGTTTTTATTTAACACAAATATCCTTTGGAATCTTTTTTAAATTGGTAGCTGAAAAACATTTTTGTGTAACTCAGAGCATGCATCATAAATTCTGTGTTTTGTTTTCTAATCGTCATAAATAACTCTGTCTTCAATCTTTCCACATTACAGAAATTTTTTGTGAGTGTAATATAATTGACCTCTGAATTTATGTATATATATACTCATAAATGTATTTAACATTTAGGCCATTTTAGGGACAGAAATCAACAGTAAAAGCACCATAATTTCAAAAATAGATTTCTCCAACTTGCAAAATTCCAAAAATCACTAGGAAGTTTCAAACTTTAAGCTCACAGCATTCATATTAATTATGTACACATTTAATCAATCTCACTTTCCATATCAATATGTTTACCTCCTTTAAAACCTTTTTCTAATGTTTTTCTAATGAAAAGAGAGCAGTTATATTTGTTCAACAATCTACTATGAAACAGTACTTAGTTAATTCTTATAATAATTCCTTGGTATAGATATTGTTATTTCACTTTATAGTTGTTGAACTAAGTTTTAGTAAAGTTAAGACACAATTGCTCATTTTTGATAAGAATCATACTACAAGAAAAAGATAAAGAAAAGTGAACTGCTGGAATGCACAAGAAGCCAAGGCAGGATTACAGCATTTAGATGGGGGCAGAAGAGGACAAAAGGGATGGAGAGACCAGAGAAGAAGCAGTTACTGGGACCTGGGTACAAACTTGGGCATGTGATTCTGACTTCATCAATCATGGTATCACATCCTATAGCCATGGCGCATATATATATATATATATATATATATATATATATATATATGTGTGTGTGTGTGTGTGTGTGTGTGTGTGTGTGTGCGTGTAATTTTTTTATGCAAGGGCTTACAGGGACTCTTCCATTCCCAAAGGGTCACTGAAATGGGAATGATATGAACTCAAGGAGGCTATTTATGATCATATCATTTACAGCATGAAGAAACGTTACCTGGAGTGGGAGTAATGAGACCCACAGAGATAAGAGACCCAGAGAAATCTTGCTTACATTGTTTGAATCCTGTCAGTCGTGTACTGGAGTCCTGTTAATACAAAATAATAATAATAATCCCTTTATTTATTATGTTTGTGTCAACTTCAACAAAAAGAAACTTGACTAAGAGACAATATAATAATTAATGTGTGATTAAGAAAGAACTCTCCACCACAGGGAATGTGGAAAGGATACGAGTCACTTTTTATGATGCGATCCCATGTCTTTTTAATAAGCCACACTTTACGTTCAACAAAAAGAGAATAAGGAGGATTCACAAGAGAACACAATCCATTTTTGACTGCTGGGAAGATACTTATAATCATTAATGACTGGCTGAACAACAATATGGGACCCATACACGGATATTGGCCAGTTTGTGGTGATAACATTGTTTCCTGTACAGAGCGAGTGGCAAGTGCATTTATAAAACTGGCCATCATGGCTGCTGAATTTCTGAGTCTAGATGTGTGCTTCTCAAAGAAGTCTTTGAGAGGTTATTATGAAGTAAAACAAAATTAAAATTATTTTGCTGAGCTCTCAAAGGCAGAACTATTGAATTAAAGTTATAGGAAGGGAGGCTTAAACTCAACAAGAAGAATGCCTCTCTTGCATTCTTCATCACTAGATGTTTCCAATAAAATTTTTAGGATAATTTAGAGAGTATTCTTGAATTGAGCAGGAGGATAACACAGAGATGATTCAAATGTGGTTTGATGAACTTCTACAGTGGTTCCAACTCTAAACTTCAATTATTCTAGCCTCCAAGACCTACACATAACTGTGCAAAGTGCAAATTATTCAATAGTAATCTACAATTCTGAATAATTAACATTTCCCCAATGTTTGATATTTGTATAAAGCACTCTTAGCAGTATGAATAACTAGAATACTTCAAAGTAATATGTTTTATTGCTTTATCTTTAAAGAAACCGTGTCAGACATTTAAAATGAATGGTTGCTATCAGGAAAACGTATCTCAAGACACAAGAAATAAATCACAATGACTTCCTTATTTGGGTAAGTCTCCTTGTACTAAAATGAAAAAGTAAGAGTACAGGAAAATGTCTTCCAGAAAATTACATTTTCCCAAAGGTTATTTTAAATTTTAATAATTTAATCAACCATCTGACTCTGATTTCAGGTCAAATGTCACAGAGGTTCATTTTATTATAAACAACAACAAAAAACTTTGTAGTCACGTAAACACTGGTGACAGAGAATAACACCACTAATTACACTGAGTAGAAAACAGGAGCCAAGTAAGGGAGAAAGACTCTTTATGTCACTCATCCATTTAAAAGTGTTTTTCACCCCAGGACCATCCTGAAGCCAAAACTGGGGAAAACATTTGCTACTCTTACAAACAAAAATAACTGTTTCATTTCTTGCATGGCGCGTGTGTCTCTGACATTTGGTTTCTGTCTAAGTTTCTAAAGACAGGCCTTATTTAGAGCAAAATACATTTTTTGTGAGCATTGATTCGAACTTCAGGTCTGGGTTATCAATGACCTAAATTGAGAGAATAGAGGTGCTGTATGGACAAGGAGAGAAAAGAGAGCATACAGCTGTCCTATGCAGTTGCTCTGTTCACAGTGAGGATTGAGCCATTCTAATCCCCTTGGATTTTTTATCTACCAAAACAGCTTGGGCCCATCAGCAAATTGCAGTGGCATATGGTCCAGGTTTACGAGTAATCTGGCACATGATTAAGGCAAGGGGGATGTCATCTTTCAGCAAATACTGAAAATATTGTAGAAGAATTTGGTAGGGTTTTAGAATTCAAACTGATAAAATTATAATTATTAAATATTTCCCTAAATCAACAATTTCTATTTTAAAGTTAAAACTTTCTTTATTTGTAAGAAGTTATCATGAGGAAAAAATAATGTCCAAGATATTAAGAAATAGGAGTTTTGTTTCTCAACTTTAGAATCAATAGCTTGTAAGCTACTGATTCAGGATCTGATGTGGCTACACATCATGCTTGTGTTTCAGGGTGGATCAAGTTTACATTTCTCTGCAGTCAGATTACCATTGTGCCAACAACTATTCTAAGGTCCCAGTGAAATAATTTGGACATTTCAAAAAGAAATAAGATGTGAAGACAAGTACAATAATAGCTAGTGCCTAATTTAACCTCATCTATGTTTCTCAAACTAAAGTAAGTATCCAGCTACAGAAGTGGTTTTCATTCCTGGATGCACATTAGAATCATCTGGAAAGATTATAAAAAGTATTAATGCTACCCACAGAGATTCAGATTAATTTGTCTTCAGTGAGGCCTAGGCATTAGCATTTTTAAAAGGTACCCTAGTATTTCCATTGTTCACCCAGAGTTACAACTCATTGAATTGGGGTAATACTCCAGTGTGCCAGGTGGTACACAAAACCACCGGATAAAAACTAAATGCATCTTTCTGGAAAATCCATCTTTCTAAAAAATTTGGAGAAGAAAATATTTTCTTACTTTTTGTTTCACTTAGATTATTATACATGTAAGACATAAAATATACCTTATGTCTTATACATATAAGTTTAAGATAGATGTAAAATAGACACACAGTAAAATATGAGAAATGGGAATAAGAAGAAATGATGAATAGGTAAGAATAAAAAGGTGAGTAAATTCTAAGTCTCAATGAAGTTAGGAAAGAAGGATATTAACAATAGAAATGAGATAGCTAGATGTATATGGTTTTCAAGCAAAACCATGTCCCAGTACTCTAAGAGGGATAAGTGCTTTCATTCATCTTTTCGTTCCTTCATTAGATATTTTTAAAAACTAATACAATACCTAGGGATATTATGCTTTCATTGAGACCAATTTCATGTTTTAAATTTCTCCCATATGTTTACTCATACATAGAAATCTAGTAACTATGTACTCAAATATTTATCTACTCATCAATTTAGGCATATGTATGTGTGTTCATTTATTTGAGCTTATCTTCTAATCATTGGGAAAACATTATTTTAAAGGATGTGTAATGCTAGACTGCATTTATGTCTAAACAAGCGTAGCAGTTGCAGGTATGATCATATAGGCCTGGCTTGGATTCTGTTTTTTTTCACAGATTATTTAATGTTTATGACTATGAGGACCCTGAATAAGCCATCCAAGTGGCAGAAAGAAAATAGGTAAAATTTTCCCTCTCTTTTTGCTTAATATCACAGTGGTCTTTAGAACAACACGGCACCAACACTTTTTCAAGTTTTCAGGTTGTTCTGGGCATTATGTGCTTACTTTATCAAGCTCTTCCTTATTTGATTAAAGGTGACTAGTACCAAACAAAGCCACGACCACATAATTCAATATATGTATGACAGGATTAAATTTCCCTGAACCTGTACTCTCAGCATCTATCATGTGAGAGACAAGCCAAGTTTAACTTCATTGTCTTCTAGTCTTTTGTCTTTGCAAGTAATGTCAGTACTCCCTTCAGAAGGATTCCAGCAATGACTTCTACCAACAACCTTCCTCACTTTTCTCCCATTTTATCTTCAGGGTTAATTAATCTAAAAGTACTTACTAATCCATCTTAACTGCAGCTTTCAGGGGAGAAAAAAATAGGAGTTTGATTTCATTCTCATCAAAGTAATTTTTGCAAAAACCCTTGCTGGGTAAAATCAACCAGTGACTATTTGGACAGCTGCAAAATCACCATAGCAACATTGTCACCTCATCATGTCAAGACCTGTGCACTGCCTGGGCTTTTAGGAGAGCTACTGTAATTCAGTGCTACAAACTGATGCAGATGAATAGACGTGAGAGGTTCATGACTATGCTCAGTTAGGAAAAATGTCTCATGCCTTAATTTAAAATGTTCGTGTGGAATATTTATATTATTTGGAAATCCTCACAACCATAAATCCTATGCATTGGAGCAATGCTTTGAGTAAGCTAAAAAGTTCACTGATGGATGGGAGGAAAAATGAGAGAACTAGTGGCATCGAGGCAGTTTCCCACAGTGAAAGGATCCAAGTTGCTTGCTCCATTTGGCAAAATCGAAGTGGATTTTGATGATTTGCATGGAAAGTTATTTAGGTGGGCAAGAGCTGCTTTGGTAGTCTGGATTTTTAAAATGAGAAAGCAAAAAGATCACAGCAGGAGGAAATTGCAGGCTGGGAGATAATTAGTGGTAAAAGGTTTGGAAGTGATTTTCCTGACTTCCCCATGAGTCATGCACATTCTAAAGGTATTAGAGCGAGTCTTGGAGAAGTGAGCTACTTGTCCCCAACAAAGATGTTTCCAGGGCTAATAGAGAAGAAATTCAAGTCAAACCATATAGTCAAGAAAGCCAAGAGGAGACTAAGACACAGGATCTCACAGCAAGCCCATGGAAAGAATAAAATATCAGATGGAGGTAAGATAAATGGGTTTGCTGATAGAAATCACACCCAGAGCTAACAAAACTCTGAAATCTTAAAGTCTTATCCACTATTTGAATACAGATTCCTGTACTTCTAGCTATCTCATTTCTACTGTTAATATCCTGCTTTCCTAACTTCAGTGAGACTAGAAATTTACTCACCTTTCTATTCTTACCCATTCATCAGTTTCTTCTTGTTCCCATTTCTTATGTGGACAATAATCCAGCATTGAATCGTCCCTTTGAGTATTCCTCAATTCTTATGCCTCCTCCTGCTGTATCTGCCTACCATAACCTCAATCTGGCCAATACCAGATTACCATTGTGCCAACAACTATTCTAAGGTCCCAGTGAAATAATCTGGACTATTCCTCAATTCTTATGCATACCACCTAAAATGAAAGAAGTGGGAATAAAATGCAGAACTGTGCCGATCTGTGTCACTGAAAATTCCAGTAAATTTTGTCCTAGAAGCTGGCTTAGGCTTGAGACTGAACTTGGGTTTCCCTCTCATCAAATGGAAAGAGCCAGGCTCACAAAAATCCTGATTCATTTGTTAATATCTGATAGATAAAGAATGGCGCTACTCTGTTGTTTTTTGTGTAGAGAGATAAGAAGCACAATCAGGCCAGGCACAGTGGCTCACGCGTGTAATCCCAGCACTTTGGGAGGCCGAGGTAGGCAGATCATGAGATCAGGAGATCGAGACCATCCTGGCTAACTTGGTGAAACCCTGCCTTTGCTAAAAATACAAAAAATTAGCTGAGCATTGTGTCACGTGCCTGTAGTCCCAGCTACTTGGGTGACTGAGGCAGAAGAATTGCTTGAACCCGGGAGGCAAAGGTTGCAGTGAGCCAAAATCATGCCATTGCACTCCAGCCTGGGCAACAAGAGTGAAATTCTGTCTCAAAAAAAAAAAAAAGATAATATTGCTACAGGTTTATCCTTTGTCCAATCCTCCTGGATAATATATTAATGCTAATGGTGTCAATTGCTACTAAGTATGCAATAATTCCTAAATAGACATATCTAGCCAAGGGTGTTCCTTCTCATCTCTAGACCTTTAAATAAAACTACCTGTGAGAATTTCCACTTGAATGCATAAGAAGACACTGTAAATGGAATACATCTCAAACTGAACCCATCGGTTTTCCTCCCAATCTTTTTCTCTTCACAGACTACCCTATCTAGGCGGATGGCAGCACCTATATGCATCATTGAAATCAGGGACCTAAATGTCATCTTTGACCTATCACCTTCCTTTACTCTCCTATCTGTTATCAAATTTGTCATCAATCTCAATTAATTCTACTGTTAACATATTTCTTAAATTATTGACACTTATCTATGTCCACTCTGACTACCTTCAGAAACTTATTAGTTCTTACTTTGTTTACTATGAAAACCTTTTAACTGGTCTGCCTATTTGTACTTGTAATCCCCTTTAACCTGCTTGCCACACTGCCACCACTTTGATTTTTCTAAACCCTGCAATGGCTTCACTCACAGTGACTTCAGGTAAGGTTCTTCATAATAATTATCTGTCTGCCCAGTTTTTGCACTTGTTCTATACCAGTTATATTCAACTAAAAAGTACTGGTTGAGCCAAGCCTCTCACACTTTTGCACGTGCTTCTTCCTCTCCCTTGAAGGACTCTTCTACCCACTCCGTTTTTCAAATTAGTCTCATGTGGCCTCAATATTGGCTCCCTCTGAGAGTCTTCCAGATGGGTTTAGGTGGCCCTTCTTACAAACCATCTCTTGCTCCTTCCGAAACAGAGCTTGTTATCCTGTACTGTAATTGCAAAGTTACTGTCCATCTTCACTACTAGACTGTGCTGTGAGACCTCTTTGCATCCATGGTGCCTAGCATGAGGTTTTACACAGAGTAGGCACTCAGTGAAGGTTCGCTAAAAATAATTATGGAAGATTATTAACCAACTAGAAATAATGTCTAATATAACAGGTAAAATGCAAATGAATAATATATTTTTTAAAATATCATTTCTTTTTCATAGAAAGATTTGAATTCATTCAAGAGATTTAAAATCCTGCAGAAGGGCTAAAATTATTGGCTAAACTCTGCTCCATGGTTCAGGGCTTCACCATGTAACACCTGTAGCTTAATTTTTTGTATTATTTATTATTCGATCATTAAGTCATACCCTGCTGTTTGTTATGGCCATATTAAGGATGTATTTATGCAGTAACTCAAGTGTTCAGAAATGTATACCATCCATTAGAAAGCCCTTTTTCTTGTACGGCCACCTGCCTGCTTGTTGTGACCTTTTTTCTCTCCTAACTTTTGTGTTCCTGAAATACTTTTAAACTAGATACTATTATGCAGAATCTCAATACTATATTATTTCTGTTCTTTTGTACTGAAAGGATAGGCAATAGTTTCTTTCTTAGCCCATTTGTGAAATATAATATTTTAAATTTTGTTTAAAAGAAAAACTGTAAAAGAGAAATTTGATAGGGATCTATGATTGAGGCGAAGAATAAAAAGCTTCTTGCTTTAGCCATGTCATCCCAACGGAAAGTATAAAATGGCTAGTTACTAAGAAAAAGTCTAAATAAACCTCAAAGAAGAGATTTGATATAACATTGAACAAATGCATGTCTCATTATTCTCTTCCACCAACGAGGAAACCCACTGAAATATTCACATTCATATTCAGAATGAGAGAAGCTCTCATTTATTATTATGGATTAAACATATTATTATGGATTGAAAAAATTTATGTATCAAAGTTCTAAAACCAAATGTAATGATATTTGGAGGAGGACCTTTTGGGAGGTAATTAGATTTAGATGAGGCCATGAGGGTGGGGACCTGTGATGGGATTAGTGTCCTTATAAGAAGAGCAAGCTAGACCAGAGCTCTCTCTCTCACCATATGAGGATACAATGAGAAGGCAGTCATCTAAAAGCCAGGAAGAGAGGCCTCACCAGAAACCAATCATGCTAGTTCCTAATCTCAGACGTCCAGCCTCAACTATGAGAAATAAAGTTTTGTAGTTTAAGCCACCAAGTCTAGAATATTTTGTTATGCCAACCCAAGCTGACTAATACATTTATACAAAACTAACTCAATTTACCCCTACAAAAAATTTAGCACAGGAGGAAAATAAAAGAATTATTTGTCTTTTTACTCAGTTTCTGCTAATAAGTGGCAGAAAGCTTTTCTTTTCTGCCAACAGACTTAGAGTCTCCAAAATTCTATTCAACAAGAATTCTTCTGATAATCCATAATCTTCACCCCATCCATCTGCTTCTCAAAAGTACACAATGGTATAATTTGGGAGAAAACATGATATACCATAAGTCAAATTTAAGACAGTGTGAAATGAGATAAAATATGTTAAAGGTATATCCAAAGATGTCTTAAAAATCTCACAACAAAGATTGCTTGCTGGAAATTTTGAAATAAATTATAATCATATAAGTAGCTTTTAAAAACTTCAGTGAGAACAGGAAAAAACATCTTCCCAAGTGTGATCCCAAATGTAAGTCAAACAATGGGTCTTATGCTCCAAATCCATTAAGTTATCCTATTAGTCTTTGCGGAGTCAATTAGTCTTTGCAGAGTCGAACATCAGCTATTTCATCATGGAGTTGTGGTTTATGTCAGTCAACGCAGCATCCACTAAAGAGGTGAAAGTCAGCACTTATATTCTGACGTCTGGTACCATCTGGTGAATTCCCAGGAATGTGAGAGCATTTCTTCTCCACTAAAAGAGGCTAGCCTGCAGTAACCATTCATATAAGCTCAAAAAAGAAAGCATATCTATGCCCAAGGAAGGACAATGCCAGAATGCAAATAGCCTACTCCTCCCAAAGCAAGCTATTCTTATGCCTGAGAAGTTCCAAGCTCATTATCAATTTAAAAGATTCAAACAATTTAACTTGATATAAAAGTGAATTGTTACCCAGTTAACTGACATAGGGGGTTGCTTTTCTTGTCAAACAAGCCCTCAGTGCTGTTGATATAAATGACATTGTAACTAGATCATGGCTAAGAAAACACTTAGGTATGTTGAGAGATGGTTCATCTGACTAATTAGAAAGTGGATAGAAGGGAGAAAGAATGAAGACACGAAAAGAACTAGAAAGTTTCTCAACTTGATCTATAGCTTCAATGCGATCCCAATCAAAATTCTCGCAAGTTGTTTGCAGATATCAACAAACTGATTCCAAAGTTTATATGAAGAGGCAAAAGATTCAGAATAGTCAATCAATATTGAAGGAGAAAAACAAAGTTGAAGGACTGACACTACCAGACTTTAAAATTACTGTAAAGCTACAGTAATCAATAGTGTGATATTGGTGAATGAATAGACAAATATATCAAAGATATGGAATACAGAGACCAGAAATTGACTCACATAAATACAATTAACTGATCTTTGACAAAGGAGCAAAGTTAATATAATAAAGTAAAGAGAGTGTTTTGAACAAACAGTGCTGGCACAACTGGACATCCACATACAAAAAGTGAATATAGACATAGATTTTATATCCTTCACAAAAAATTAACTCAAACTGGACATAGACTTAAATGTAAAATACAAAATTATAAAATTCCTAGAAGATAACATAGGAGAAAACCTAGACAACTTTGAACATGACAATGACTTTTTAGATAAAACACCATGGCAACATCTATGAAAGAAATAATTGATAAGTTGAACTTTATTAATTTTTAAAAATCTACTTTGTGAAAGACAATGTAAAAGAATGAGAATATAAGCCACGGAAAGAAAATATTTGCAAAAGACACATCTAACAAAAAACTGTTGTCCAAAATATACAAAGAAATCTTAAAACTCAACAATAAGGAAACAAATTGATTCAAAATGGGCCTATGATCTTAGCAGACACCTCATCAAAGAAGACGGCAAATAAGCATATGTAAAGGTGATCCACATTATATGTTACCAGAGAAATGCAAAAGAGAACAGCAATGAGACATCACTATCTACTTATTAGAATGGACAAAATCCAGAACGACAACACCAAATGCTGGTGAGGATGTGGAGCAACAAGAACTCTCATTTATTGTTGATGGGAAGGCAAAATGGTTCAGCCACTTTGGAAGACAGTTTGGCTGCTTCTTACAAGACTAAACATACTCTTACCAAATACTCCAGCTACTGTGCTCCTTTGTATTTACCTAAAACAGTTGAAAATTTATGTCCAGACAGAAACCTGCACAAGGATGTCTATAGCAGCTTTATTCATAATGGCCAAAACTTAGAAGCAACCAAGATACTCTTCAGAAGGTGAATGGAAAAACAAACTTTGGTATATTCAGACAATAGAATATCGTTGAGTGATAAAATGAAATGAGTTATCAAGTCATGAAAAGCCATGGAAAAAATGCACATTACTAATGAAAAAAGTCAGTCTGAAGGCTACATATTATATAATTCTGATATTATATACTCCAATATACAATATTACATATTATATAAATTCCAATTATATGACATTCTGAAAAAGACAAAACTGTGGAAACACTAGCAGTATCAGTGGTTTCCAGGGGTTAGGGGAGTAAACAGGCAGAGCACAGTGGATTTTCAGGCAGGGCCAAAAAACTCTGTGATACTATAATGATGGATACATATGATAATACATTTGTTAAGACCCACAAATGTACAATACCAGTAGTGAACCCTAGTGTAAATTATAGACCTTATGTGTCATGTCAATGATGCATCAGTGTAGATTCATCAGTTGTAACATATGTACCACTCTAGTGGGGCTGTTGACAAAGGGGAAGGCCATGCTTGTATTGGGACAGGGAATATATGAGAAATCTCTATATGTTTTTCTTCATTTTGTAGTGAACTTAAAATGCCCTAAAAATATAAATCCTTTTGAAAATATTTTTTAAGAGTGAGAGTCCAAATTGATGATGTTTTTACAGAGAGAGTTTCATATGAATTCGTGACCAAACAAAAATTCCCAAACTGACTATTAACTTTCCATGATTCATGGCAAAATAAGTTGGAAGCACCACTAGGCTGGAAGCTAAAATTTTTCCCATAGCATTGCAAGAACAACATGACTGATCACTTGATTTTTAACCACATTTTTGTATTGATTTATACTTTTTTGAGTTAAGGGGTAGAAAGGTAAGTTGCTCAAAATAGGTGAATTATTCTTAGAAAAATATCCCAAAGATAATGATAAAACAAGTCACATTTAGTGTTTGAAGCCCCAACACAACAATGACAATAAGAAATATTAAGTCTCTAATGAATCATATTACGATAATGCTGATCTCACAAGCTTCTCTGGTGATTTCTGAACCCTCAACTTAGCATGTAGTAGATATTTACTGAATAAATGAATAAATGAATCTATGGCGGTGTTTGACTATACTTTGTTCGTGAGTAACAACATAAGGATTCTTACTGTCAACATTTCAGCTTTAGGAGGTTTGATTTTAGGTAAAGATAGCAGGTAATAATCTTAACAATGCTAGACCAGACGGCAATTCTGAGCACATTTTCGCCTTACTCACCTCTGAAAAAAAGTGGACCTAAGGTCAAAGGAAACTCTGAGAGATGACCAATTTTCAAAAATCAATTAGAGATTTCTCACTCTCCTTTATACATTCACTGGCACCTGTGACTAACAATTTGCTCCAAAGTGAAATTCAGCATAAGGCAGGTCCATCTTGAACCCTATCCAAAGGGGTTTAATGACTGAATCACCAAAAAAAAAAAAAAAAATCTTGTTATAAAATGGATTTACCCAAAAGGCAGCCAGATGGCCTAGTTCCAATGTATTAGTAAGGATAAAAAGAACAAGAAACATGTTGTCCACTCCCCCGCCCCTACCTCACCCAAGATGTTTGTTGTGTTGCTTACAGTCAAAACCCAGGTAACAGGGAGAAGTTGATGCCTGGGAAAGGAGATAAAGCTGACTTTATGACATTCCTTCAGCAATTGAACAGAATCCCTGAGGTCTCAACAGGTATTAGGGGAAGAAAATTTCTTCTAGTCCAAGATCATTGTTTCCAAAAATGTGGGTGCAACTTGCCTCCATAAGCAACTGTATCTTAGGAACAGAAATTTTAATTGACTGAAACCCACTGTGTGAAACTTAGAATGGAAATTGGGTTCTCCACCTCCGCAGCACCTTTATTTTGGGCTATGAAGCTTTGGAAGGACAGCAGGGAATACAAACTGGCTATGGGTTGTCTCCTGTATTATGCATTTACGTACCAAAAAAAAAAAAAAAAAGGCAGAAGAAGAAAAAAGGAAAAATAAAAACCTTCCTGGTTCCAAGGGAGTCACACAAAAGGTAAGAGCACTGCTGGAGATGAGGCTTGTACTTGTTGGCTTGTGAAGTAAAGCCCACTTTTGTATATTTTGTAATAAAAGCAAAAGCAATTGTGATCTGTCATCTCCAGGAAGTCTGTCATCATGAGATTTTTGCTAGACGTCTTTACAGTGTTATTCAGTTCTATGTACAGATCTCTTTGAGGGCAGGGACTGTGTCTTCTTCATTCCCTAAACCAGCACAGTGTCTGTCACTTAGTAGGTTCTCAATAAATATTTATGAAATGAATATCAGATGAATGAATGAAATGATGAAACCACAGTTCTATATATTTCAAAACCTCAAAATATGTAGGCACAGTATATTATAGTATAGAAAGGAAAAAATGTCTTGCAGGAAAATAAGAAACCAACAGGCTCATTGTCTTGATTTTTAAAAATAAGAAAAAGGAGGCCCCAGAAAGTTACAATTGACTAGAAAAGGAGTAATGCAATCTCAAGATTTTGAAAAATATATACAAAGTATGTGTGAATTCCACACTGTTTCAATGATAGCTGCACTACCTGGCTGTCTCTTGACTTCCAACTCACTTCTGGGTTCTCTTCTTGTACATTTATTTTCTCAAACTATTTTTGTAAAACCTAATTAGGTAAATCATATTCTGGAATGGATTCCAAAGACACATTTAAAAACTCCTTCCCTGCAGCAATTTCTTAAGACTAACGGTATTATAGTCCATGGGCCGCCTTGTTCAAACTGTCTAGGTCAAATTGAAGAAGAACCAAATTTAGAGGATTTCAAAATGAATTTAGTGGTGATGTAGTGGTGTTATAAATTAGCCAGGCAATTAGATGTAAAACGCTAAGTTTAGATAGCCATCACCATATGTCAAGCAGACAGTGATGACTGGGCAATGTGCATAAGAGAAAGCAGAGGTAGTGGTTGGCCCAATTCCTCATTGCTTAGACTCCATATGCCCAGCACCAGCCTCACAAGAAAAGGAACGGTGGTCTCTTTGTAGTGTCACTTGATGAGTCTTCACCCCAAACCATTTTTCCAAATAACTTCCTCAGATGCCTGAAATTTTATTTCAACACAAACAGCCCTGGAAGAAATTCTATGCTGATTGTCTTTTAGGTAGAAAGACTCATAGCTGTGGCGGTAGATAAGGGTTCCAATATAGGCGTCATTACCACTTTCTAGCTGTGCAATCTAGGGCAAGTTAACTAACATTTTCAACCTTAGTGCTTTGGATGTTTTTAAATCTGTAAAATAGAGATTTGAAGTGCTACCTCTCAAAGTCATTGCAAGGCTTATACTAAATACCATATGTAAAGCCTTACAAAGTTGGTGCTTAAGGAAAAGAAAGAAAAGAGCAGGATCAGGGAGATGACAATTAGCTTAGCTTGATAGTTAAGTGTCCCATCTCTATTAGATTATCAAATTCGAATCTTGACTGCTGTGTAATTTTGAACAAGCAACATACCTTTTCTGTGCCTTTGTTTCTTCATCTGTAAATAAGGAATAATAATGGTACGTATACCATAATTTATTATATAAGTTCAGTGATATAGCAGTATCATGTTAGTATTTGGGCTCAGTAAACTGAGCTCTTAACAGCAGAAGTGCAGCAGGTATGAGTATTTCAGGAGACAAAGTAAAGGGGAAGCATGCCCAAAACACACGGAGATATAAAGGAGCCTTAAAAAGAAATGTAAACAGATATCAAGAAGATAGTGCTTATTGTAATATTTATCCAGGTCTGTGTAGGCTTCATCTTTCTTTATTTCCCTGCATCCTGCTAAAAGAAGTTACAAACTATTCAATCTGCTGTCTTGGACTATTCATTGTAATTTGTTTCATTTGCTTTTGAATTTATAACTAGTATTCAGCCACTGACCTGTATTTATAATTAACAAGTCAAAGCATAAAAAAAATTGCATCTCCACCCTTCCCAGAGAGACTATAAAGCTGAACCGCCCTTCCCTTAATAATAAGGCTAAACAGATGAGGCTTGCCCTGTAGCCTAAAGTTTAGCATTCTCAGGTTGCAACAGAAAACAACAGAAATGAGCTCCAAAATTAAAGATTCCCCACCCTTCTAGCAGATTTCAAAGTTTAGGCCTAACGAAGGCAATGTGTTCTACCAATGCGGGGAGTCATGCCTCATCACAAATTTCAGTCTTAAGGTCAGAATTTTCTGACAGTTATTGGGTAATTGTTTGGACTGAAAAACTAAGATGTATCCAGTCATTGAGCTAGGTCCGTGCTCCTGGTAGAGTGAAATACTATTGTCATTTGAGTCCAATCCTCTGTGTCTGGGCCCAACATGGGCTCCCAAATGAATCAGATTAAATTACAGACTTCAATTTCGATCCCTTTATATTTCAGTCAGACAGTAAGGCATAATTACTCCTTTTTCCCCCCATTTCTTCCTTTATGCTCCTCATCATATTTCACTAGTAAATGTATTTTTTATTTATATATCTTAAAAATAATAAAATGTACAGAGCTTACATGTAGAGTTGTAAGAATTCTAACAAATGGCACATCTGTGTAACCAACACTAAATCAAGATATAGATTTCCTTTACCCCTGTAAGATCTCTTTTCAATCAATACTTCCTAACCCTCATCACTCCCTAAAATTTTTTTTCAGTTTTTATCCTTATAGATTAGTTTTGATTATACTTGAACTTCTTATAAATACAAGGATACCATCTGTATCTTTTATGCCTATTTTCATCTGTTCAGCATATTTTTGTTATTTATCTATGATGTTGAATGTATCAGGAGTTTTATTATTGAGTATTTTTCCATCAAGTGAATATAATACAACTTGGTATATATGCTTCTGCTGATGGACATTTGATTGCTTCCATTGGCCACTGTGAATAAAGCTACTGTGGGCACGCATGCACAAGTTTTTAGTGGATTCTTGTTTTCAATGTTGGGTAAAAACCTAGGCGTGAAATTGATGGACTATAGAATAAGTATATGTTTAACTTTATTAGGATCTACTGAGCTGTTTTTCAAAGCTATTTAGATACCTCACATAAGCCAGTCATTTTTATTTTAACAATTCTAGTGGGTGCATGGTGGTACCTCTTTCTGGTTTTAAATCATATTTCTCTGATGATTAATGAGTTGAGTATCTTCTCGTGTGCTTATGGACCATTTCTATATATGGTTTTTGAAGTATTCATTTACTTGTTTTTGTGGATTGTATTGCATTACATTGTATGATAATTGTAATACACATTGTACTATATTGTATTAGGTTGGTACAAAATTAATTGCTGTTTTTTTCATTACTTTCAATGGCAAAAACCAAAATTAATTTGTACTAACCTAATGTATCATATTATATTTAATTAACAATTAATGCGTTATATTAAACATGTTTGTCCTGCCTAAAAACTCTGTGCCCACCCTCAGGCCATAACAGTATTCCACCGTGGTTACTTGTATAAGCTTTATAGTTTTAGATTTTACAGTTAGGTCTATGATTATCTCCAATTCATTTTTTGTGTATGCTGTGAGGCAGGAGTCAAAGTTGCTCTAACACCCTTCGTCAAAAATATTGACTTCCCTCATAAGTATATTTTTCAATTCCATGCTTCCTCAGTTGTGAGTTCCTCTGTGCTAAAGTGCATGATTGATTTATCCTTATAATCTTAGAGTAGAGCACAGTATCTGTCTTGCATGGGAGCTTCATAAGTGGACACTGAATGAATACGTTTTCTATGAGCTGAAAGAAAGCTAGGTTAACACTTGAGATTTTTCTATTTTTATACATATTTTTACCTTTTATCTCTAAATAAAATCCAAATTCCTTACCAGGTGCTGCATGATACATCCCAGTCTTTTTTCTAACCTTATCTTTTCATATACCCCTCCTATAAAATTCATATATTGAAATCTTCAGCGCCAGTGTGGCTATATAGGGAGTGAGGGTTTTTAGGAGGTAATTAAGGCTAAATAAGGTTCTTAAGGATGGAGCCCTGATCCCATGAAATTGGTTGCTTTATATAAAGCAGAAGAGAGGGAGATCTCTCCTTTTCTCTCTCCACAGACACATACCAACAAAAGGCCACACGAGGACACAGTGAGAAATTAGAAGTCTGCAACCCAGAAGACAGCCCTCAACAGAACCTAACCATGCTTATACCCTGATCTCAGACATCCAGCCTCCAGAAGAGTAAAAAGATGCAATTCTTATTTGTAAGCAACCTGGTCTATGGTATTCCATTATAGCAGCCCAAGCTGAGACAACTCCATATCCCATTCTCCATGCTGCAGCTACATGAGCCTCCCTTTTGTTCTTCAAGCTCATCAAATCCCTCCTAGCCTTAGAACTTGCTGTTCCCTCTGCCCAGAATTCTCTTCCAGTTCTTTTCATCCTGTAAGTCTTGTCCTTTAGATCTAAATTCACATGTGACATCTCCTGAGAACTATCCTCTGAGAACTTATCTCAAAGAGTCTTCCCAGTTACTCTCTACCTTGCCTTCTAGTTTATAATCTTCACACCACTTTTCCATATTTGTAACCATTTGCTTTTCTATATATGTGATATGGTTAGGTTTAGTGTCCCTACCCAAATCTCATGTTAAATTGTAATCCCCAGGGAGATCACAATTTAGGGAGATACCTGGTGGGAAGTGACTGGATTGTGGGGGTGTTTTCCCCCATGCTGTTCTCGTGATAGTGAGTGAATTCTCATTAGATCTAATGGTAGATTTTACAAATGGCAGTTTTCCCTGTGCTGACTTATTCTCTCTCCTGCCACCCTCTGAAGAGGTGACTTCTGCCATGATTGTAAGTTTCCTGAGGCTTCCCCAGTCATGGGGAACTGTGAGTCAGTTAAACCTCTTTTCTTTATAAATTACCCAGTCTCAGGTGTTTCTTCTTAGCAGTGTGAGAATGGACTAATACAATGTGTATTTATTTATTTAATATTTGTCACCACCCCTAAGTAGATTCACACAATCAGCCCCCTTAGATCAGAGATCTATATATTTACCATTTTGAAAAAATAACATAAAAAGCTAGGGAAACACACAGGTAAAGAAGGATGGAAGAATAATTAGAATCTGATAGGTGAGTTTAAGAAGACACCCTGGAAGATGAAAACTTTGAAATGTCTCTTTAAGGAGGTAAATCTGGAAAATGATAGATGGATTTCAGAGCAAAGAGAGAGAAGGCATGCCAGGAAGAGACATACCAAGGCAGGGGTTAGTACATCTGACATGTGAATTTCTAAATCTGGAGACTAATGGGTATTGATTTTCAGGTACTGGTGCCAACTGGTGGAATATAAGGTTAACAGATATTTACTATACGGTTTCTGTTTGTATACTATAAGAAAGAGAACAGACAGGCAAAAAGGGTTTTAACATACAAGGCCGGTAAGTGCCACACAGTTGTAACAGAGGCTCTGAGGAATTCTGCACTTTGAAATCAGGGAAGTATTCATGAATGTGGGCCAAATGAACTGGATTTTGAAGAGGAAGTAAGATTTGGATAAATGTGGGTGACTACAAGGTAAACTAGTAGAGAGAAGAAGGACAGTAAGGCAAGGTTCATGAAGCCATGGACAATCCAGCTGGATGGAGACAAAGTGAATAGATGGTAGAACTCAGACAAATCTGGAAAATATAGATGTGAAGCACAGTGGCTAGAATGACACAATTCTGACCTTTACGTCAGACAAGTACCCAGGAATCTCAATGCAGTATGGCATGTTCCCTGATGAAGCAGATGTTTTGGAGGCACATAGGCAGGAGTATCCGGCCAAGACTTGGGGGCCACTGAAGGCTACACTTGGGAGGAAGTTTGAGGAATGATAGTAAAAGATAAGTAGAAATTAGCCAGGCAAAAGGTGGGACATATTCAAGCAAGGCGAAAAACATGTGCAGAGATGTAAAAAGAGAGAGGCGTGTTGCATTGAAGCATAGTATTTTAGTTAGTTTGGAGCTTTCAGTTTAAGGCTAGAAGTTCTGAGAGATGGTGCTGAGGAGGAAAGAACTAGTTCATGAGAGCCACTACAATCCACTTTCAGTTGTTTGGACTCAGAAAATACTTAAAGATATGTATCAAGGATGAGTCTAAATCCGTTTCATTTAGTTTCACTCCCTGACTCTGCCTTACTGCAAAGTGGATTGGAGAGGAAGAAGAAAACCAGGAGGTTAGACAGAAGACTACTATAGCATATTTGGGTGAGAGATGATAATGGTTTAAAAGCAGGGAGCCACCGTGGGATTGAAAGAAGTGAAATCAATGAAGATATGTTTAAAGAGTAGAGTGACACAATTTAGTTATTGATTGAATTTAGAGTTTGAAGAGAAGATTTTCCCTGGTTTTCTGGCTTGAGCAAAGTTTTCTAGGTTCAGTTTTAGATACGTTGAAGAGGTGAGCCACCCAAATGATTGGTTCAGGGGCAATTGGATGAACTATCCTAGAGTGAGAAGAGAGATCACCCTGGAGGTGAAGATTTGAAACTCTTTAGCACCTGGGATATAGTGTAAGAAGATTCAGGAAGAGTGTGGTTCAAGTTCTTGAATAAACTTTTTCTTCACTTTCTAATTGGATTAGCTTTTTAAAGATGGATTAACTCAAGTGTTTGATATTCTGGCAATTGCCATGCCATTGCTTGAGGCAGTTGCTTTAACTTTTTGTCTTCTAAGTGCCACCTATAGAAAAAAACCTAAAATCTTCTACATCAAAATTTCAAAATGTCTGTTGCAACTTCAGTCCTTCCATTTAACTGTTTAATTTCTCTCTAAATGTACCCAGAGACCTGCTGATATTTCCATATTGAAGGAGCTTGATCTTAGCCTTGTGAAATAACCAGGCTTACAATTGAGGAGAAAAATTGTCAAAGACCTGCTCTCTGAAATAACCTTTTCAAATATTTTGTGTGATTTAAATTATTTTTATGTGTGCAAGAAGAGTTAGTTAATAATGCTTCAACATAGATTAGGATTCCACAAACAGCCATGTTGAAAACTTGTATTCACTAAAAAGTAGTATCTGAACAAGAAAAAATGGGAGGAAGCATTCCAAAATAATAGCATTAAGGCCTCTAAGATGATGAGGGACATATTTCTTCTTTACATTTTTTGCACTTTTATGACTTGTATTATTTTACGACATAAATAAGGAAATATTGATATAGTGGTTTTACTATCATATTGCATTACATTTGTACAAAATAATATTAGCATTGACATTGTTTTTAGTGTTTTTAATATAATTGTATTATCCAACATTCCTTTAAATGTCTTTATTACTGAAGGATTCATTTTAATTTTATTGTAAGCAAAATGTAGTCCAGGTACAGATGGTTTAAAGATGACTTAATAAGCAGGGAACAAATCTTTTAGCAATCTGGTTCTGTATTCATCATGAGATTGTAGCATTAAAAATGGCCTTTATCATACAGATAAAGCTAAGAGAATTCAAGGCTTTACAAGCTTCCAGTTAGTGGAAGAAATGAGACTAAAACTTTAGTTTTTTGTGTAAAGGGCTGGAGAAAATCATTTTTTATATTTTAATAGATCAATTTAATTGACCATCCTGTTTTCAGGCTCAGTGTAACTGGCAAGTCAATATTAACAGTAATAAAAACTGCCAGCAATTTGAAATAAATCAGTCTGATAAATTGTACACAATTAAGTTCTTATTTAAATGATTTTCTAAAATTATCAAAAATCATAGAAAAAAGTATGGGAACATGATCTGAAAGTGTAAGACATGCTCTTCACTGGTAAGACTAAATGTAAATTCTGAGAACTCTTTTCTTTATTCCTTCCCAATCAAATGCCATCATGTTTGCCCTTAATAAAGAATTAAAACTGGCTGGCCGTGGGGGCTCACACATATAATCCTAGCAATTTGGGAGGCTAAGGTGGGCGGATCACCTAAGGTCAGGAGTTCGAGACAAGCCTGACCCACACAGCAAAACCCTATCTCTTCTAAAGATACAAAAAGTAGCCAGGCATGGTGGTGCACCCCTGTAGTCCCAGCTACTTGGGAGGCAGAGGCTTGAGAATCTCTTGAACCAGGAAGGCAGAGGTTGCAGTGAGCCAAGATCATGCCACTTCACTCCAGCCTGGGTGACAGAGTGAGACTCTATCTCAAAAAACCAACCAACAAGCAAAAGAATTAAAACTAAAACTATGGGACTATGGGTCCCCTACTTTGTACTTCATGGGAGTTTAAGAAAATGAACAAAAAGATAGAAAGAAATGTCCTATGGACTAACCAATACTGTCTGAGAGAACAGTGATCAAAATCTTATTTTTTAAAATAGTCAAAACCTTGTTAAATTTTTTTTGTACATAAACCAAATTAAATATTCCCTAAGAGTTATCTAATAACTGTTATAGGAGGGCAAATGAAAAATCAGATTGGAAAAGGGCATAAAAGCATTTAAGTAATTTTTTAACAAAAATGATTTATGCCTGTTTATGCTCTAAAACAGTGGGAAGAAATGGTATTAACTGTAGTATGTGATACCAAAAACAATCTCATTTATTTCATTTTATTCTTAGTAGTCTAATTTTTTGTTTTGTTTTAATCTGTAATGTAATGTAGTATCAAATAACATCATTTCCTGTACATTAGTCATAGTCTTCCATTTTTTCTGCATCAAATGTTGGTGGTCAGATACATAATCTACCCAACTCATTAATATCTTCACCTTGGAACAGTTCAGAGACAGATGTGTTGGCTGGTTTCCTGCTAACTTTAGTACTTCCTCATGGAGAAAATTATCCATTTAAAAATGAGTTGTAAATAGTCTACCACAATGAAAAACAAAAAAGTTACTTTATCTCAATCACATCTCTAACTGTGAATCAATATATGTGAAAATAAATTTTTCATGTGTAAATGCATCTAATGTCCTTAATAATTTTATCTCCATCTTTAGAACCTGTGGCTTATACAGTATTTCTCTCATGAACCATGCAATTCTTTGCATTTTCATTATTCATTTTAAAAGTCTAATAAGGAGTAAATGATAGGTTAGAGCTGGAAAACCTATTAAGAAGGCTGAGTATAGAAACCTCTAATGGGAAAGGGAAACACTTAAGCCCTCTGTTAAGATGTCCTTTCTGACATGAGCATGAGATGGAACACTCCTGAATTGCTACTTCCTCTTGAGCAAGTGATTAATGTTGTTAGTAGAAAGACATGATCACAACACATAGTGCAGCAACTCAGTCTACTTTACTAGATTTATGAAGCCTGGGTCAATATAAATTGTTGTAGGAGACTCACAACCTTGTAATTCACTAGGGAACAATGATCGAAATGAAAACATGGCCTTGATGTTGTCTTTGCTCACTATTTTCATTGGCAGATGTATAATTGAGTAAAAAACTATCTTGGCATTTAATGAGCAGGTAAAGTATGAGAAATAGCCCTCCTTCAATGCGGTCTTTAATCTTCAGTGATGGCTCAGGCATTAGAAACAAAGGTGTGTTTTACAGGGGCAGAGTTGACTAGTTATTCTGTTAACAGACTCCTCAGCCAGTTCTCCTAGATCAGTTAAGGTATTTATTTTCATGTTTTTACATTTTGAGTAAGAAGAATTTGTAATATGTTAGAAAAACATTGTGCATGTGAAAACCATGTCTTTAAAAATACGTAATTCAACAATCCAACATAATACAGAAAGTTATTTGACTTTGAAGTTTATTTTAAAGTCAATGGAAAGAACCATCTACTCTGTTATTCTCACATAATTTATATCCACCTAGGCGATTTAAAGGACCTTCCAGGCCATTAGGCTAAAATAACAAAATAACTCATAAGCATGGCATCAAGTGATGATTATCACCTCATTGTCATCTAAAGGGCTTGTTCCTTTTATTATATCTATTTCTTACTTTATCCTATTTTTAAAAGCTTTTATGCTTTAGCAAAATTGTTCTCATCAACAAAAGCACTATCTGAATTACATGAATGTTCTTTGAATAGGGTGTTCACTCTTTTTAGTTGCTCTATGGAATCAACTTCAGAAGATCAGGCACTCATTAGCTTTGTTTGGAGGCACATACTAAATCCTGAATAGAATGAATAACATTTAGTTTCAGCTGCAAATATGGAGGAGAAAGAAGAAGTATGTTCAGACTCATATAACACTTCCAAATAAAAAAACTGGAAATTTAGCAGATGACTGTGGTCACATCAATTTAGATTGATTTATAACATTTCACACGATTTTTAATGTCCTCTATTTACCATATTAACTTCTGAAAGTTGGTTTAATTTTCTTTTGTTTTGTTTTTTTGTTTGTTTGGTTTTGGTTTGTTTGTTTTTTGTGTTTTTGAGACAGGGTCCCTCTCTGTTGCCCAGGCTGGAGTGCAGTGGTGCAATCTTGGCTCGCTGTAACCTTCACTTCCCAGGTTCAAGCAATTCTCCTGCCACAGCCTCCTGAGTAGCTGGGATTATGGGTGTTTGCCACCATGCCAGGGTAATTTTTGTATTTTTAGTAGAGACAGGGTTTCACCATGTTGGTCAGGTTGGTCTGGAACTCCTTACCTCAAGTGATCCACCCCCCTTGGCCTCCCAAAGTGCTGGGATTACGGGTTTGAGCCACCATGTCCGGCCTGAAAGTTGGTTTAATTTTCTAATAACTGTGTTTGTACAACCTAAAAGCAAATAATGCAAAATGAATATATGCATTGTCTTATCTGTTAGATGAAAAAGCTAGATATTTGGAAACAAATGACTGGATGAATTTATTTTTCACTTGCCATCTGAAATGAGTAGCAAGAGTATATAAATATGCTATAATTTGAGTAGGATCAAAAGGATCCCTGTTTAACTGTATTTCCAAAACAAATTCAAACTGTGAATGTTTTCAGAGGAAAATATCAGAAATACTGATTAAAGTAAGAAAGTAATTCATTGAGCTACTAACCGCTCATTACAAATTAGTATATGAGATTAGCTAAATAGTAATCTGCTAGTGATATTAGTTAATACATAGAGTATATACTGTATATCAGTCATGTGCCTAAGAGCTATATGTATATAAACTTAAATGATCTTCCCAACACACCTCTGAGGTAGACACCCAGAGGATAATTATTATTATCCTCAGTTTATAGATGAGGAAACTGAAAGATAGTATTAAGCAATTTGTCCAAAGTGACACAATTAGGAAATAGGAAAGCTGGGATTTTAAATACAGGGAACATAAATCCAGAGTCTGTGCTCTTAATCACTATGGCATAAATAGGGCACTACAGTGTGGATGGTGATATAAAGTAGAGGGGATTCCTCCCTTCCCACACATAGAAATGTAAATAGTAAACATAGAGTCTCACTGACTTGCCTAGGGTCAGTGACATATTGAGGTGGATAAAAAATATATTTATGCATATACTAATATGTGTATACATATATATATGGACATGTATATGTATACACACACATATATACACCCACACAGACACACAGGTATATAGGTATATGTATATATACATATATGTACCCACATGTGTGTAATGCAATTTTATATAAATATATGTGAATATGACTGAGGCATTGATGAAAATATGAGCTAAAAAAATAAGTGGGCATGTGTGTACCTATGCAGCAATCCTGAAAGATCTGCACATGTACCCTAGAACTTAAAGTACAATTAAAAAAAAAAAGTATCCTAAAATCTAAGGCATTAAATACCATATCAAGTTCATAGAGCTCAAGTTCTAAGTTCATATTCCACAAAATTGCATTTAATTTGGTACAAACAGATATATCACGTTTGTGACTCTTTTCAAGTTTTGCCACTTTTCAGAAATTTCGTTTTCATTAATTATTATTCACTGAGTAAATGGATGACTATTTATTAAGGGACTGAATTAATTATTATTTATTGAATGCTCACAATGTGCCAGAAATGGCTGGCAGAGCATAAAGGGACACTGTCCTCGCCCTTGAAGAATTCACCAGATAAAAAGAAAAGACAGATGCACTCAGCCTTAGCCTTTAGGAGGTTATTGGTGTTTATGTTACACAGAGAGGATGATTTTGTGTGTGCATCTGTGTGTGTGTGTGTGCGGTCAGCCAAATAATGTGTGACTTACTTGGCTATTTCACTTGGTCATCAATTCATAGGATTTGGTCTCAGAAAGTTGAAATGAAAGCCATGCATCAGGCCTCTTCCCCCACCACACAAAAAGAAATCAAAAGGTCCGTGTCCTATTCATGACAGGGCATCTATCTGCTCTGGGCATCTTGTCCTGCCCCTCTGTGGGTCTTATTCTAGCATTGCATGCCTTCCCTCTCTACTAGTTTTTCTCCTCTTTAGTATATAAATATTAATAATTTAAGTCATCTTGTTTTGAAAGGAAGTAATAACAAAAGCATAATAAGCATTTTTTATCTTACAAAGTTCCATTGCTGACCTTTTTAGCCAAACTTCCATTTACCTTCTTAGTCTACTGCAATCCAGCTTCTATCAATCTAGCTTCAGTTCACCAAAACTATTTCTGTTATGTCCCTAGAGACCACTCTATTAATAAATCACATGGACATTTTTCAGCATTTACCCCACTTGACCTTCTGCAGGATTTCACAAAGTTGATCAGTTCCTTTGAATTGCATTAACAAGTATTTCAAATAAATACAAATATACAATTTTAGAAGACACTCTTTAGCTACTATTCAGATAAAATAAATGTTGACATTTTGTCAAGTTTGCCTGACCTTTAGCTTATTAAAAATACATAAGAAATACCTAAAAAAAAACCCCATTATTTTATCATTTTTTTCCTCTCCAGAAGTAGCTTACAACCTGACATCAACATTATTGATGTCTTTTTCAAGATATTCTAATCTTTTGGCTTGTATACATAATTTTCTCTTGGTTCTTCTCATTTTGACATATAATTTTTAAAATATTTCATTAATATCCTGTTAACATAGATACCTCCCCAGCTTCTGTCTTTGGTGCTCTTTGTCTACCCTCCAAATTTTCTTTGAGTGATTTCATTCATTCTTACGGCTTCAAGCAACATCTCTCTTGAGGTATAAAACTATGCATATAAGAGCCTACTGAAAATTGCCACTTACATATTTCACAGGCAAACTAGTGGGACCAGAACTAAGCACCTTTTTTTCTTATGTTAGTTAGAGCAAAGTTTACTGCTGTAGTAGACAGGCTCACATTTCTCCTATATTCATGTAGTACTTCCAAAATATGTCCACAAATTCTTTGATCCTCTCCTTCAAAAGATGGAGCCTAATTTTCTCTCCTTGAATGTAAGCTAGAGTTAGTGACGCCCCCTCTAACAAATATGATATGGTGAAAGTGATGATGCATAACTTCCAAGCCTAAGGTAGTAAAGAGCGTTCTCTCTTTCCCTTTCTCTCTCTCTCTTGCTTTGGGGAAATAAACCTCCTATGTCATGAAGACACTCAAAGAACTCTATCAAGAGATTCTTGTGTCAAGAAGCCGAGGCCTTCTGCCAATAGCCATGTGAGCAAATCATCCCAAAAGTGATTTTATAGCCCTGTAAAAGCTTCACATGACTGCAACCTTATGAGACATCCTGAGCCAGTACCACCCCACCAAGTCACTTCCAAATATCTGACTCCATAGATGCTATGAGGTAATAAATATTTATTGTATTAAGCCAGTAACTTTTCAGGTAATTTGTTATCATATGGAGTAATTGTTACTATAACAATAGAACACTAACAAATAAGTTAGAACAAATTAGCTGCTATAATAGATAAGCCCACAATTTTTAGTCGTTTAACACAATAGAAGTTGAAGTGTAACACTTTCTGTTTCCTACCAACAACTTCATACTACGGAAGTGAGAACATGAATTTTCTAGATATTAGTTTTCTCAGACATAATCTTTCATTTTTCACATTAATGAATGGCATTTCCAGTCCTTTGCAAGATAAATTTGCCAAAGTCAGAAATCTATGAAATGTCTTGGTTTTCTGACTCTCTTAATCTTATGCAGGTAATCAATCACTAAATATTGTTGATTCTAACTTTATAACATATATTTTTCCAATCTGTTTTACTTTCTATCTCTGTTGTCATTTTAGGATAAGATCATTGCAATAATTGACTTTCCTAAAAATTTTGCATCTTTCAACATATTGTCAATACTGCATGTTATAATCTTTCTTACATTAATATCCTGTTATATCTCTTTCATCTAAGACATAAACAAATACAAAACAATGCAATCTTATTAGCCAATTATCTAATAAATATGTTCTATATACCTTAGAATGGGGGAAAATGTTACTCATGACATTGGAATCTTTGACTGACTTTCTAAGCTAATCTCATGACATTTTCCTTACTTCAGATTTCAGCTACTCTGAACCTCCATGATTTCTTCCTAAATGAACAGTGTTCTCTTTTGCCTCATTAACATTACATATGCGTCTTCATCTGCTCTTCTCTTTCATCTTTATTCTTTACCCATGAAGCCTCATTTCAGGCACCATCTTTCTCAAGAAGTCTTTTCTCAGCACCTAGCTGGTACTTGTTCATTCTCATGTAACATCCTGTGCAAACCTTTCACTTTCTTACCTCTACCATGAGACTGTTTGGGAATTTGAATCTTCATGATCTATGCCTGAGAACACTATAGGTTTCCCCTAAGTTACAGTTTTAATGACTAAGTGTATGCAAGAATGAAGTGAGTTTATGGACCTTTATACCTGCGCTGTCTAATATAGTAGACACTAGTCACAGGATGTGGCTATTTAAATTAGAATTAATTAAAATTAAACAAAATTGAAAATTTAGTTTATCAGCCCCTGTGGCTATATCTCAAGGGCTCGGTAGATATTAATAGAGGAATAGAATACACTGATTAAATTCAGCCTTCCAAGTGGCTTACAAATGCAAACAAAACCTTGGGAAAAGAGTAATTTCTTAAGCAATTAGCTAAAGGTAACTTTGTATGAATGGGGAGGTTGGACCCTTCCAACGTAATGCTTGATCTCATTTTATTTGATTAGGCAAATTATAGAACAACGGCATGAAATATATTACCATACCAATGTAAACTCCAAAATGTGAATCTCATTATAGCTGTGGCCTTGAGGCCTTTTAATGTTGAATCAAACTAACAAGTTCAAGTAATTCTAAAAAATGTTTACTCTCTCTCTCTCTCTCTGTCTCTGTCTGTCACACACACACACACACACACACACACACACACACACGTGTTAATTAACTCTTTTGCAAAGGAAAGCTTAACCCCTTGTGCTATAATTCAGGGAAAAAAAAGAGAAATAACACATCAGTCAGTTTGTGAAAATGATAAAAGTAATCAAATCACTTGAATGTTGCAGTAATTTCAAACATACTTAATTGTGTGATTTGGATGTAGATAACTGACCAGGTTGACAGCTAGATTCTAGACCACAAAAAAAATTATACACTTCGGCAAATATTTCATCACACTTTTGGTTGTACAACATTTGTGTTCCAATCATATAATTCAGTAATTTCATCTCCTTATAAATCTAGGTGGAAGTGACAGCCTATATGTTTGCTGTCAACAGCAGTGTCTGTTTCAGACTGGTCTACTTATAGAATTTTTAATTATAGGTCTGGCTTCAAATATTTCCTACATCTATGTTTGCTTCCTCACTTGGTATTTTATACCCCACCCTCTGATCTTTCCTCCATATCTTTGCCTTGCATGTCCTTTCATATGATTTTGCTAAGCATAGTCACCCAAGTCAGAAAAGCAGGCTTAGAAAGTGATGGTTTATGGACTACTTATACAATTCATTTGTATTGAATGCCACTAAGAACTTGACTGACACACCTGCCATGGTAAAGTCTTTGAATTTCATAACCTGTGGACAAACTGGAGCCACTAAAGGGCTACACGTCAGAAATAAACAAAAATGTTTGAAATATAAAATGCTACAATCCCTTTGGAGGACAGTGTGGCAGTTGTTAAAAAGTTAAAAGGCACCTATCCTAAGTATTGACCCAAGCAAGATGCATATGTTCATACAACATAAATATACAAAGGCTTGTATACAAATGTTCATAGTAGCTCTATTCATAATTGCTAAAAACTGAAAACAACACAAATGTCCATCAACAAGTGAACAGATAAACTGTGGCATATCCCTACAGTGGAATACTACTCAGTAATAAATAGATATCAACTATTTACATATGGGGCAACTTGGATGAGTAAAAGAAGCCAGTCTCAAAAGTTTCCATACTATTAATATATAATTCTATGTATTTTTCATTCCCACAAAGGTAAAGCTATAATAATGGAGAGGCTGTCAGGTTTGGAGAGGGGTTTGTGACTAAAAGGGCATGGTTTGAAGAGGTCTTTTAGGGGATGGAACTATTCTGTATTCTGATTGTGGTAGTGGTTACACAAATCTATAAATTATTATGGTTCATAGAAGTTTACACATGCACACATACATGCTCACCAAAAATGTCAAAATTACTCTATAATACATTTTAAAACAATATTTAAAAGTAAAAATAGTATAAAATTGAAAAAAAATTATTCAATGAAATTTAATCTTCTAAGCAATATATCATGAAAATTTGTTAGAATGTTTACTTAACATTAGAAATATCATTTTTGAGTTTCTTTTAACTTTTTATTTTGAGATAATTGTATATTCATACATAAATAATAAAGGGGGTCAGTATATCCTATATCAGGCATCTAGTGGTAACATCTTCGAAAACCATAGTTTTTTAATAGTACAATATCACAGCTAGGATATTGGCCCTAGGGCAGTCACAATAGAGAGAAAATATTATTGTTTCAAGGATCTTTTCTTTTGACATTTTATAGCTTCACCTGTCTTCCTTTCTTTATCTGGCTCCTTACCCTTAGTGACTACTTTTTCATTTCTATTGTTTTGTTGTGTAGTATGTAACATTTTGGGATTGACATTTTTCACTCAATATAATTCACTGGAGATTCATCCAAGTTACTGAGTGTACCAACAGTTCATTCCTTTATTATGACTGAGATGTATTCCAAGTATGACTATACTACAGATTGTTTAATAATTTACCAACTGAAGAATATCTAGGATGTTTCCAAATTTTGGCAACTATAAATCAAGCTGCTATGAACATTTATTAGGATTTATCTGGGATAAATGCTCAGTTATGCAGTTTTGGGGCCTTATAGTAATTACATGTTTTGTTTTATAAGGCTGCCAAAATGTTTCCCAGAGTAGCTTTAGCATTTTACATTTACACCACATAGTGTATGAGTAATCTAGTTTTTCTATTCTCATCAGCATTTGATGTTGTTACTATTTTTTATTTTAGCTATTCTGATAGGTGTGTAATAACATCTCATAGTAATTCTAATTTGCATTTGATAATGAATAATGAGGTTGAATGTCTTTTTATATGTTATTTGTCCTCTATATATCCTCTTTACTAAAATGACTATGTTTTTTGCCCATTTTATAATTGGATAGTTTCTTTGTTGAGGGGATTTTGTTGTTGTTGTTGTTTTACTGATAAGTTTAGAGAGTTCTTTATATTCTAGATAATAGTTCTTTGTTATATGTGGCTTTTGGAAATATTTTCTGCCAGTGTGTAGCTTGTCTTTTCATCTTTTTAACAGGGTCTTTCACAAAGCAAAATGGTCAGCTGTTCTATCACCATCTATTGAAAATAATAGCCTTTCTATATTTCATTCCTTTTCTACCTTTGTCAAAAATCAGCCAGGCATGGTTTTAGGTCTATTTCTGAGTTCTTTATTCTGTTTTATTTATTTGTGTATCTGTCTTTCTTCCAATACCACATCATCTTGATTACTGAAGCTAATCGGGGTTAATATTGGAGAGAATGACTCCTTTCACTTTACCCCTCTTTTTAAGAATTGTTTTACTTATTCTAGGGCTTGTGTTTTTGCATATAATTTTAGATAAGCTTTTGTATATATACAAAAAAGCCTTTCTGGAATTTTGTAGGAATAGTATTAAGCCCATAGATTAGTGTGGGGAGAATTGATATCTTTGCTATATTGAGTCTTCCAATTCTCTCCATTTTTTAGAACTTCTTTTTTTATTAGTATTATGTAAATTTTAATACATGCGTTCTGTACATATTTTGTTAATTTTATACCTAAGTATATCATTTTATTGAAGTAATTGTAAATTAAATAGTGTTTTACATTCGTTTCCACATTTTTACTGTTAATATATACAAATGCAATTGATATTTGTATTGTAGTCTATGAATCTACTTATCCTGTGAATTTACTTATTAGCTTTAGGAGTATTTTTGTAGATTCTTTAAGATTTTCTACATTGACAATTGTGTCTTCTGTAAGTATGAACAGTTTTATTTCTGCCTTTCCAATGTGTTTGTCTTTTATTTCTTTTTCTTGCTGAGTATGGTGAATAATAAGAATGCCTCACAATAGACATTCTTACCTTGTCTCTGGTTTTTAGTAGAGATTCAGTCTCTCACCACTAACTATGTTATTAGCTATAGTTTTTTGTGATTCTCTTTTAAGAAGTTCAGAAAGTTACCCTTTATTCCTAATTTGCTGGGAGTTTTCATCAGTAATAAATATTGGATTTGGCTAAATGCTTGATTTGCATCAATTGACATGAGCATATAATTTTCCTTCTTTAGCCCATTGATATGGTAGATTTTTTGTAATGTTGATTGTCCCTTGCACATCTGAAACTACCAGTACTTTGTATAGTATATAGTTACTTTTATACATTGCTGGGTTCGACATGTGTTACTTTGTTGAAAATTTATTACCTAAGTTTATGAGAGATAATGGTATAGTTTACTTTTTCAGTTTTTTTTTAAAATACATTTTTGGTCTGGTTCTGTAGCCTCATAAAATGAGTTGGAAAGTACTTCTTTTTTCATGGAATAGATTGTGAAAACTGGTGTCAATTCTTTATTAAACATTTGGTAGAATTCACCAGTGATATGGTGTAGAATAGGGTTTTGAAGATTGGGGTAATTAAAATTAAATTTCTTTAATGGTTATTGATTATTAAGATTGTCTATTTTATCTTAGTTGAGTTTTGGTAGTTTCTGGTTTTTGAAGAATGGGTCCATTGCTTGTCATTAAGAAATTTATAAGGAAAGCAATTTATTATGTTCTCTGATTATCCTTTCAATGGCTGAAGAATCTCTAGTGACATCATCTATCTTGTTTCCAACATTGATGATTATTGTCTTTTTAAAAACTCTTCGCCAGTCTTGCCAGAGGTTTACCAATTTTGTTGATTCTTTTGAAGAATCAGCTTTTTGATTAATTTTCTCTATTGTTTTTTTCTGTTTTCAATCCATTGCTTTCTGTTACTCTTTTTACTATTTTCTCTCTTCTACTTGTTTTGAGTTTATTTTACTCTTTTTTTCCCTAGTTTCCAGAGGTACGAATTTATTGATTTGAGACCATTCCTTTTATCTAATGTAAGCATTTAGTGCTACGTATTTCCCTCTCTGCATATCAAAATATGTGGGTAATGCAGCCTCTTAGGAAATGATCTGCTTCAATGAATGTTCCATGGGCATGTGAAAAAAATGTATATTCTGTTGCTATTTGGTAGTTAGTGCTATATATGTCAATTAAATACCATTGGTTGATTGTGTTGTTCAATTCTATATTCTTATGACTTTTATATCTAGTAGTTCTATCAATTGGTGGGATTTATGTGTTTGAGTGTTTAGCTATAATTGTGGATTATTTACTTTTCCTCTATCAGCTCTGTCACTTTTTGCTTCATGTATTTTAAGGCTCTACTTTTTTGTTGTTTTGTTTTTGGCATGTGTATGTTTAGGATGTTATGTCTTTTTGTAAGAGTGATTCTTTTATCATTATACAATATCTCTTTTTCTCTCTAATAATATTTTTTGTCCTGAAGACAACTTTATCTGATTATTAGTATGGTCACTCTTGCTTTTATAAAAAATTTATATTTGCACAGTATATCTTTTTCATCTTTTATTTGAAATCTATGTTATTCTATTTGAAGTGAGTTTCTTGTGGATAGCATATTGTTACAGAATCTTTTTAAAATCCATTCTACCAATCTCTGTTGTTTAATTTGTGTTTCAAGGTGGACACTAGGTGACAAAATACACCTACTTGTGCTTTGTACCCATCAAGATAGGTTCTGTCTAAAGGGAGATGCCTTTGACATTCGCTGTTGGAGGTCCCTGCAGCACTGTCTGAAATACGTGGAACCATAAAAAACCCAGGATTCACCTTTGTATTGTTCCTCAAGTCTGAGGGCCTTAAGCAGTCTTGACACATTTCAGAGACTTCTTTTTTTGTTGTTGTTGGGTTATGTCCAAGATTTTCTCATTGTAACAGGGAGGACCTAGTAAGAATGGGACTACTTTCTCTTGAAGAAACTAGAAGTCTGAATAATCATTTTCTAACTCATCAATATATTTATTAAGAACCTATTATTTGCCAGGCATTCTTCCAGGTGTGTTGCTAAGTAAGTAGGATTGAAGAAAAGGGAGGAAGGGCAGAAGGAAGGAAGGAAGAAAGGAAGGAGGGAGGGAGGGAGGGAGGGAGGGAGGGAAGGAAGGAAGGAAGGAAGGAAGGAAGGAAGGAAGGAAGGAAGGAAGGAAGGACAGGAGGGAGAGAGGGAGGGAGGAAGGAAGGAAGGAAGGAAGGAAGGGAAATATGTACTCATTTTCCCAGTTTCAGCAAACATTTCACTGCCTTCTCTAATGACTCCAGCTAGACTAGCACTTTCCCATTATGTTTTCATTGTACTTCTAATTTCCCCTTTACAGAACACATGACGCTTGCATCTTATCAGTGACTGTCTCACCTGCAGACAAGATTGCTGAGAACAGTTATCTTTCTTGCTGCAGTATTCCATTGCCTACTGCAGAGACTGGCACAAGATAGGCATCTGCCAGTATTCATTAATTAAACTGATAAATGCTCAAATTCAAGGCAGTTTCCTTTCTCTCTGCTTTGTTCTCACTGTTGGTCTTCATCCCTGGTAATAACTGCTGCATGAGTGCTGACCTTCTTGGTCAGTTTTTGGCTTCTTTCTATCAGCAATAAAACCAGACTCCCTGACCAATGTTCATTTGCTTATTTGGAAGAGTTTTTCACTTCTGGCTATTGAGCACAACTAACTTCCAGAACTCTGCCCCAGACACATCATTGATGCCATTCTCCAGGGGATATCAGAAAATTAGAGGGTTGTGGAGGGCTGTAAAGTTGAAGTGCCTGGTTTCATCCAAAGTAACATTTTTCTTTACGTGCTTTGTGTGGGTCAATTGGTAAAATGAGGAGCACATGTTGATGTTAAAATAGAATAAATATCTGCAACAGTTGATTATTGCAAGATAAAACAGAAAAATATAAATCTATCTGTTCAGTTTTCCATTGTGAAATAATCACTTTGCCATATAATCCTTGGAAAATAAAACAAAGACTCTCAATTAATTATCCTTTCACTGTCTTGGGTTTTCTTTCCTTTCTCGTCCAACATTAACTGCTTCTGAATTATGTTAAAGCAATGATCTCTATCAAAAGGTCCTTCAGCCAGCCCTGAAAATAAATTTCCTAGGAAACCCCCCTTTCTGATAGGAATCATGTCAACCTTCTTAACCTCATCATTTTTTATGGTATTTATTTTGTTTTGTTTTATTTATCCTTAGGGGATATTAAATTTTTATGTGGTTTAACTTCTCTGGGCATAGACCAAAGTAATGTTTTGCAGCAAACAGAATGATTTAAAAGCATTTTGATTTCTTGGGAAGGCTGCTAATGCACACTGAAAATTGTGCGGCAGCAAAATGAGATACTCAGCTCACAGAGTTTATCTAGAAGTGCCTGTATAACACAGGCCTCATTTAGCATTAAATCTTATTTTATGTGATCAGGGTTTATTTTTAAATGGGCCACTCAGGATTCATGCTGTAAGACTTTTTTACTGAGTATCATGAAAAGGTCTTTCCATCCTCCACCTATACCCTTATAATGCAATTTATCAAAAAATTTGCCAAGATTTTGGCCAAATTAGCACTGTATACATCATGTGCATCTGGTATATATTTGTTAAATAAAACAACAAAAATATATGTGAAAACGTTTTGGAAAATTATAAGATAATATGTTATTAATATTAATAATGTATGTTATTAATGATTTGCCTGGTTTTCTCTAAACATGTTAGGAACTCATTATTTACAGATGTCAAATTACTTCACATGAATAATCAGGGATAGCCTTAGGATCACAAAGTGCATGCAAGTTCATATTGTAGGTCATTCATAGCATTTTCAAATGTAATGTACTTAGGAGTGTCTGTGGGTGCATGTGTAGCTATATAAAGTACGAAAATACGAGAGATGTAGAAACTACTCCTAATGTGTGTATGCAATAATTTGTTTCTAAGAACTCAAGGTGCATGGCACATAATATTATATTTTAGAGAAAATGTACCAGGGAAGCCAGGGAATCTGATCCCTTTTACTTCTTTCATTTTAGAATTTCTCAATTGTATTGATGTCGTCTTTGAGATTACTGCTTGAAAAATATTTAAAATGGGTGTTAGTTTTATGGATTTTCTTTTTATTTTTTGTTTTTTGAGACAGAGTCTGGCTCTGTCACCCAGGCTGGAGTGCAGTGGCATCATCTTGACTTACTGCAACCTCTGCCTCCCGGGTTCAAGTGATTCTCCCACCTCAGCCTCCTGAGTAGCTGGAATTACAGACACCCACCACCATGCCCAGCTAATTTTTATAGTTATAGTAGAGATGGGGTTTCACCATGTGGCCAGGCTGGTCTCGAACTCCTCACCTCAGGCGATGCACCCGCCTCAGGCTTCCAAAGTGCTGGAATTACAGGTATGAGACACTGCACCAGGCCTAGTTTTATTGACTTTAAAATCAGTCTCTTTTCTTTCATTTTTTTAATTCTGAGAAAAAAAAAACAGCAGGTGGAGAAAACTTTCTAACACCTGATGTTAGCATTAGAATATCAACTTATTTTTGTTCTTTGTCACTGGTGATATTTCAATACTTTCTAAGTAGATTTTCAGTATGACAGCAGAAAATATTACAGGGACTGACTCTAGGTTAACTTCCGGGCATGTGCAGATAGGCCAAGTAAATGCTCCAGAGGCAACAATAACCTGCCATGTGTTTCTCAGTTTTGGATGAAGGTTTTCATCTGGCAAAAATCTTCCAAGAATTTATTCTCTGGAATTTTTCCTTTTCTGAGAAAAATCTCAAGTAAAATATAAAGCAGTAGAAAGGAGACTAATGGAGTTAATAAATAAATAGTACCAGTGTAACAAGAGCTAAAAAATTTGGGCAAGTAAAGTTCTAAAGTAGAAAACTGAACTTATCTTGTGTTTCTTCTTATGGTGTTAGATACAAGTAAATATTCAATAAAAAGAAAATGATTATAAGCTTTATTGTGGGCTGAACAATGGACCCTCAAGATGTTCACATCCTAATTCCCAGAACCTGTGATTGCTACCTTCTATGGCAAAAAGGACTCAGCAGTCATGATTATGTTAAGGGTTTTGACACAAAAAGATTATCTAAGATAATCCAAGTGGGTCCAATGTGATCAGAGTGGTCCTTACAAGAGGGAGGCAGAAGAGCAGCCACACCAGGGGATGTAATGACTGAAGCAGAGGATGGAGGATAGGCTTTGAGGATGAAGGAAGGGGCCACAGCCTAAGGAATTCTGGCAGCCACTAGAAGCTGCTTCAGGCAAGGAAACAAGTCCTTCTCCCTGAGCCTCTAGAAAGAGCTATTCCTGCTGAAATCTTATCTAATTGAAACAAATTTTGGACCTTTGATCTCCAGAACCGTAAGGTAATACATTTGTGTTGTGTTAAGCCACTGTTTGTGGTAATTTGTTACAGTAGCATGAGGAAACTAATACAAGCCTTCTCTTCTCAATTTAATTGATATTCAAAGTGTTTTTGAAAAGTTAGAAATGATAAACATGCAGTAATGACCCTGGGTTGAGATTTATCAGACTGATTTTTGAAGGGAAACATTTTTAAGGCAAATAAAACAGATACCTTGTTTCATTTATGATTTTAAAGGAATAATTTGAGGAGTATCCTATTTTTACTCTACTATCTCAATAAAAGTCATAATTTAAAATAAATTTTAGGTTGGCCTTTCTCTATCATTTTGAATCAGAATTATAAAAATCATTGATTTAACTGTATAAATTCACCACCTCAGAGCTTTTTTGGTGTTGACAGGAATAGAGATGCTGAGCAACCTATAATGTCATTGTAATTTTCTTTTTTTTTTTTTTTTTAGTGTTGTGTTATTGTAATCGTATCACTACCTCTCAAAATGAGAAAAAGCACACTGAATATTCCAGTTCATAATTTAGTCTATGATATCCTTTAAAACAATCATTTAAAATCGTTTCAAACCTTCTGAAGTACCTAGCTTACTATGAAGAATCCAAAGATGTTAAGTTAAAACTACTAAAATTTTTCCCCGTTTTTTAAAACATTAGGAATTTGTTGAAGAATTTTTACACTTGAACATATTGTTTAAAATATGATCTTTCTTTCCATGTGACAGCTTCACACAAACAAAGTATTTACAGAAGATGCAGGTCTGTCATTGCTCTGTTTAATTAACAGAGACTTTCAGAATTAGAGGATATTGAAAAAAGAACTAAAAAGAACACTTTATTGTGAAAATAATAATGGTTTCATTTCACATCAGAATTTCAACTAGTAACAATTCTATTTACAGGTGTCATCTGCTAGAACTAGTCAATCTTGTTTTATATTGTGAGTTTTTCTTTCCCCAATTACTTATACAAATCAGATGGTGGAGTACATAAGTATGCTAAGAAGTTTAGATTTGCTTCTAATTTGGCACATGATGCAACAATTTCCTTTCCCTATCATTTATGACTTTGGAAGCTTTCAGTTCCTTTGTTTGGCATCTAAATTGTTTTAAATCACCTTGCCTTTTAGTTCATGAAGGCAATGCATATCTTTTTCATAGTCTACACCCTAGAATAACAATATCCAACATTTCTGGCACCAGGCACCAGTTTTGTGGAAGACAATTTTTCCACAGACTGGGGGATGGGAGATGGGGATGGTTTCAGGATAATTCAAGTGCATCACATTTATTGTGTGCTTTATTTCTATTATTATTACATTATAATATATAATGAAATAATTATACAACTCACTATAATGTAGAATCAGTGGGATCCTGAGCTTGTTTTCCTGCAACTAGATGATTTCATCTGGGGGGTGGTGGGAGACAACAACAGATCATCAGGCTTTAGATTCTCATAAGAAATGCATAACCTAGATCCCTTGCATACATAGTTCCAATAGCGTTTATGCCCCTTGAGAATCTAATGCTGCTGCTGATATCAATGGGGATAGAGCTCATGTGGTAATGGAGTGATGTGGAGTGGCTGTAAATACACGTGAAGTTTCACTTGCTTGCCACTCATCTCCTGCTGTGTGGCCTGGTTCCTAACAGGCCATGGGCCAGTATCAGTCCATGGCTTGCGGGATGGGACCCCTGCTTTAGAAGATTACTTCTTGCCTTCTTGCCAATTATTTCTAGTCAAATTGAAACCTATTTAAATGTACATTTTAGTCATTTTTACAATTTATTTTGGATCACCCATTGACATTTTCAATGTTGTAAATATAATTCATCTAAGATACAAATAACTTCACGGCAATTAAGAAACCTTATTTAGGGTCCACTTTTTAAAACTGAATTCTTAGTTCACAGTATCCTTCTACATTAAGACAATGCAAGCTTTGTGAAAGGCTAGCAATTCTAACATACTATGGATTCTAAGCTGTGTTCAAATTACTCAATAAAGTATTTTCCACTGAATACTTGCTATGGGCAGTACAGGCATAGCTACTGTCAAGATTTTTTTCCAATTTTGACTAACGGAAGAGGAGTTTAGTAATTTTTCTTTCTGCAGTATACAAAGTATCCCAATTATTAAAACTGATAGCATAAATATCTTGTAACAATTTCTGTGCTTCTTTATATATGCCTTTGAGGCACTTCCTAAATCTATGAAGCAAGAGTGAAGTACATGGATAAATTTCTCAATGTTTTACCCATCTTTTTAGAGATTTCATCAGCTATAAACTATAAGTTGCCTCTTTGACAAATTTTAGTTATAAGAAATGAACTAAGAAATTATTATGGCTAATTATCAACATATACTATAGTTCAAGGTTTTTTTTTTTTTTGTAACTGACAGTTTACAGAGCTAATATTACCACATACTACACATAGAGAAGTCAGTCATACTGATACAAATATGAGATACGTAAATACTAAAACCTCCAACCTAACCATATTAATAGAAATGTAGTCAGAGGCCTGGTGCCTGGTGCTCATGCCTGTAATCCTGGCAAATGGGAGGCTGAGGCAGGAGGATCACTTGAGGCCAGGGGTTTGAGATCAGCCTGGGCAACATAGTGAAACCCCATTTCTACTAAAAATACAAAAGTTAGCTGGGCATGGTGGTGTGTGCCTATAATCCAAACTATTCATGAGGCTAAGGCATGAGAATCACTTGAACCCAGGGGGCAGAGGTTATAGTGAGCCGATTACACGCCATTGAACTCCAGTCTGGGTGATGAAGTTAGACTGTTTCGGAAAAAAAAAAAATCTAGTCAGAGCTGAAAGGAATTTTTGATATCTTCATTCCATCTTCAGTCTATTTTTGGGAAGTTGATCTGTTCAAAATCAGCAAGCTAGTTGATGGCTGGGTCTATGATGTAGGACCTCTCTGTCACCTGATTCCTAAGCTAAAGCTCTTTGTACAAAACACATTGAGTCAATTCTTTTTCTCTCTCTTTCTCACACATGCACACACACACACAATTTACCTTAATATAGTTAATGTAGACACATCTAAATAAGCACATTTTTATATAAATTTACATGTTGTACTGTGTACTTACTTATCAGCCTTTTCTTTTGGCAGGAGAACATAAAAATAAAATACATTTTAAAAAAAACAGCACAGGACTTGCTACATTATGGATTAAAAAAAACAAAAAGTCTTTCTTTTATCCAATCAACTGAATTAGATTCTAGTAAGTGTGGAAATATACTAAAGTGTTCTCAGAAATATGACACAGAAATTCACTAAGCACAATATTAATCTAACTCTGCAACTAGAATATGCATCTACACTGACTTCATTTCCTACAAATAGACAACATTCTCCAGCCTCACCTGCCTGTTTCTTTCCTTAACTACGTAACAGATGTACCTGAGTTATTCTGTTTTTAGATTAAAATAATGCATTTATTTCTCTCTCGTGTACATATACTCACCAAAATTTCCCAGTGGTAATGAAACTCTCAAAAACTTTCTAAAGTAATGGGATGCTGTAGAAAATGCTAGTAAAAATTAACCAAATACAATATATGCATGGAGGAAAAAGTTATAATTCTTTACACTTGTAAATGTGACCTAATTATATTCTGCCTTCTTAAATTTCAAAAATAATATACATAAGCTGGTCTATCAAAATGTTTTAAACAATTATCCACAATATATAATTTGTTTCAATTTTAAAATAAACAAATATATCTGCCTCTGAGCAGTAAACCATGATTAGCGATATTTAGATAATAAAGTTAAGTTCACAGAGACACCCAAATCTTATATCTAGTAAGGATTTATTATAATAAATATTGAATAATTTATTATTTAAATGGTTAAAGTTCAAGGGAAATATAAGCAAACTACTTCTTTCTCTAGCAATTTGAAATACAGAGGGGGTTAAACCTTCTATACTCTTGTCAAAATAGTAATTAACCACAGATGACAGATGCTGCTCCCTAGTCAATGGAGGGTCTCAAATTTTACTCTGCATCTCATTGGGAAGGAAATACAAAATTTTTAAAATAGAATTAACTTGGGGAAAGGCATCAATGCTGCAACTCTTAGCACCAAATGTTTTTTCTTGGAGCACCAAATGCTCTAAGGAAAACATTCCAAGTATCAAAGTTTTCAGATAGATAAATATTTATGGATCAAATCCATAAAGAACAGACATTGTTATGAAATATATATAGATGCCTTCAAAACTTTCTTTCTAGGCAGAGTAGACACATAAGTTAGGAGTCATTTCCCACTTAATTGTTTTTGCAACCTTATGCAACACGAATGGATTATGTGCAAGACTTATTCATTTTTACACAGAAAGTAGATCTTGACTGACATCATGTCCATAAAATCAAACAGAAGCTATTTCTCTATATAAAATACAAAATGTCATTAAATTTATAGAAATGGCTTTAATCTTTTTTTGGTTAAAAATGATAGGGATTTTTGATTTTGTCTTTTGGTAAGAAAATAACACTCTTTAAAACAAATTCTTTTCAACTGCTAGTTAGCTGAAAAGAATTGGAGAAAACCATAAAACAGATCTGGTTCTTATCTTTAAGGGCAATGAAATTCCATCAGTCTTTGAACTTTATGAATGGTATTTTTTTAGTCTACATATAGACCATTGCCACTTCCTCTTCACTGAGAACTCTTGGTAGTAGCTGTATAATAATCTGTAGAAAGTTATTTTTCCATTTAAAGGCAGAGGTTAATTTACATTGTTCATACAGCAAAATCCAAGTATACTACATAATTCTAGATAAATTTAAAGTAGTTACCAAAGAAACATAGCTTTAGCTTCTGTAATATTCTCAACGCTATTAAAATAGCAATAATGGGTGTACACTCATCAGAAATGAAGTGCACATTTAAGGAAGCAGCATTAGGTCTTGTTCCAGATGCAAATGCAGAACAAAGCGATGTAAGAACTCATGGCAGAAAGGGTTGGGTATATTATATCAGGCTTCCAAGTTATACTTGCATAAGCAGATACTGCCAATAGTATCATCTGTGAACATGAGGGACATTTTGGAACTGAATAGAATTCCATTCCTGAAACTAAGCAGAACAACTGCATATTCAACCCAAGAAGGCATTAGCTTTATGTGGGCTTAAAGAAATGGTAGCACAGGCACAGGTAAAATTTTTATTTATGAATGTGTGGACACGTGACTTTGGATCCAGCCAGCCAGTGACATAAATAAACTTGAGCAAAAGTTTCAAGCTAGATGATATATATGTATAGATAATTATATATTTGTTTGTATGCAAAAGGCTTCTTGGAAGAGTGCCACAAACCTGGACACCAACCAACAGAATCACTCCCGTCCTTTGAAATTTCCATTAAGAGCACAATGGGGGTAATTATACCAGGATGCTCCAATCGCTCTTTCCATCTTGTGCACTCACATGCCCGCCAAACATGAAATGTTCGCCTTCTCCCTTCCAATGTGATGGTTGTTGAACTTATTTTTAGTGTCATTTGATAAGCCTTTGTGCTCGCAGAGAGACATCCCACTGACCCAGCCACTGGTCATTGTCTATACCAGTTCACATCAAAGCAGGCGCGCTTTGTCAGGTTTCCAGTCGAATATCCATTTCGCATCTGAAGTACAGTATCAAAAGTGACTAGATCATTTGAGCTTTTTTCTTCGGCTGCTGCCTTCCTCCCCCACAGTGTTTCTCCGCATGCTAACATAATTTGGCATCATCAACGTGACACGACGGTGGTTTTTCTAAAAAATTATAATACATACATCTTCAATGTTTTGTGATGGTGACCCTCCTGAAGATTTAATTTGTAAATTGAATAAAGGAGGTCTTTTTCCTCTACTGAATCATAACCAGGGTAGAGTGCCCCTCAAAATCCAAGTAATGCACATACAGTAATAGGTCATTCAATGTCAAAAGGCATAAAAAAGATGAGCAAAATCTTCACAGGCTGCTGCTTGCTGTTGCTTTTAATTATATTAATTAAACTTTGAAATTTTCATGCAAAGAGAGTTGCTGGCTTGTGACGCTGAAGAGCCCTTGGAGACTTGAAGAAAGAAAAAACCCTGAGCGGAAGCTTTGTGGTTATTGCTTCCTTTAAATTCAAAGCAAAACAAACTTCTAGGTATGTTTATGGATATTAATGCTTTATGCATTACTACATCCTAAACATAGGAAAAGGGGGAATCTACCAGTCACAGGGACAAGTTCACATAGAATGAGTCCCTTGTACTCCACTCCAGATCTTTGGCTAGAGGCTGTCTTTCTGTGGAATAACGCTCTATTAATTTTCTTGTCTCAAGTGCATAATGAAAGAAAGGTGTCTTCGAAAACTAAAGGGCAAAATCTTGCTTGCTACCAATACCTTGAGGCATCTTGTCTACATTTTGTCATGCGTGTGCACTTTTCAGTGTTAGAATGACAAGATTTTCCAGTCAGAAACTTCCCGTAAGGCACACTGTGATAGGGGACTTGGAAGGATTCTATGATCTGACATAGCTATAAGGCAATGTACTTCTTTATTTGCTTAGCCTGGTGGGAAATTTCATACTCTGCCTATGGATAAAGATCTTGGCACATAAAAACACAAGTGCCATGTTTCCATGTAAAAAACTCCTGTCTCCCATCATGGCTAGTTGTTTTACAGTCCCTATTTTGATATCATCTTCATGTTATTGCTCTTGTAGCTTTTCCTTCTTCTATACATTCGAACAAACTTTCTTTTACAAACCATAGTGTGCAGGTCAATGTTCCTGTTTATTTTCAATGTCATAAATCATGAGTTACCATTGAGTTTCATTATCTCCCATGTAGACGGCAGAACAAGTGTTTGAAAATGTTTGGGGCAAGCAAAGCAGAAGGCAGAGAAAACATTTCCTGACTGAGAGGAATTAAGCTGCTCTTCCAAAAGCTTCTGAAATGCACTTGATTTTTTTCATTTGGTTGAAAATCACCAATGTGAAAATGTGCTGTCTTCGTACCTTCTTGGTCTTCCTACTTCCCTTTTACTGAGACGGAACTCGGGAGAAGTTTATGCACCGGCCCTGAGGAAAAAAATAAACCCATATTGAAATATTGAAGCAATTATTTAAAAAGCATGAGAACATCTAGTCTTCCTACCATGATATAATAAATGATTACCCAAGGAAAGTACAATGTTAACATGACAAATGAAGTCATGATTTTTTTCCCTTGGGTTAAAGCTTGATGGTTCATTCAGATCTTTTCCACAGTAAGTTCACTTATGAGATGGTGTGGTAGAATTAACATGGAAAAACAATTATGGAAATACAACTTTTGTTATTGTTATTTAAAATACAGCACTACTATCATAGCCATAAAAATATCAAAGCCACAACCCAATATGCTTCTTTGTGTAATGAATTAAAATAAAAATATTCTCTTACATAATCTGTTGCTCCTAAAATGCATACATGATGATCACAATTAGTAAGTAGTAGGAGACTGAGAAGGAGGAATCCCAAGAAAGAGATTGTCATCTCTTTGTAATTCCATTTTATGAAGGATTTTTGCAAAATCATGTCCATTTTTATTGACCATTTCTCACCACTGCACTCCACCATGATGTGTTCATTTCAAATGGTGACTATTTGCGCTTACACATTTTTAAAGAGGATTTGCCATTCTAATTTCTTAACACCTCTATGAAGGTTGTGCAGACACACTGTTCCATGTGTAATTATAAATAATCCAAGAAATATTTGAAAAAACAAAGTATCCAATTAGTGATAAGATACTTCCCTTTCCTTTCTTTGGTACCATACTACTGATCCACTGTACTACCTAAATCATCTCTAGATTCCTCAACCAGCCAAAAGCTAGCATAGTGCTTTCTAAGACAGGATCAAGATTATCACCCTATTGAGATTTCTACATTTCTTACGATAACTGCTCTCAAAATGTTTTAGATTTTAGAACTAAAGCATAATAAAAATCAAAAGCAACAAAACGTAATGTTGAAGAAGAATGGCTGGAATATAAAAGCAGAATTTTTGTCCATTTTACTCTCCAAAATGACTGCTCAATAAATTTAAAATTTCACAAATAAATGAAGAAACAGAAAAACATAAAAACAAAACAGAGCTAGGAGTTTCCATTAGTTTTTGGTAAAAGGCAAACATTCATCAAATTATTTGTCTTTTAAATATTTTTGGAGGCAACATTATCACCACAATTTCCAATTTTTATTACTTACTTGTGTTAATGTCTACAAACCATATCAGTGCAAAAGAAAGTAAGAAAAAAGCTGACAGATGATCAAACTAAAATGAGGTTAAAATTCCTTACTGATACAAGTCATAGGTCATGTACTCAGACTGTATTTTTGCGTTACCTAGCACTTTAAAACAAGATTTTTAGGGTGCATATTAAGTGAAGAGGTGCTCTTCTCTAGATTAGCTAAGGGAGCTAAGTGTGTTCCCACAAAACAATAAAACAATAAAAATGTTATTTTCACAACATGTTATGTTTCAAAATGGTTAGAAATACTTTTGTAAGAGGGACAGGTAGGAAAATGACATCATACACAAATAATTGAGCAGAATAAAAGCAGTGCTCCTAAAGCACAATAGTATATGTATTCCATGAGAAATAGACTGGAACTATGCAACTTCAACAGTGATGAACATGTAAAATATTATCTCTGTCAATATTCCAGAATCGAAAAAATATGAGGAATTATATTATGACAGCTAAGATACAAATTAATGACATCTTTTTCTTGTGTATTTGTAGATGAAAAAGTAAAACTTTTCTCTCTTCTGTAAAATTTTAAAAATATTGATTATGAATCTCTATTTTCATTTGTGCTTTATCACTTATTAACTAGATATAGATAAAAGGATTCTTCTGTGATCACTTCTGTACTGTATACCCTATTTCGTGTGTAATGACTAGTAATGATTAGATTATTAATTTACCTTAAGCAATTGGATAGTTTAACAAGTGAGATTCATAGTCTACCCGAATTCTCAAATTCACTTCAATACCTTAATTATTCCATAAATTATTTATTTCATTTGATGTGGTTTAATTAAAGATATGGAAACTTGAGTGAAGAAAACTCCATTGATTTTGACTCTGAGGTCCTTATTACAATTCTTCCAAAGCTTGGTATTAAGTATTAACTATCAGCTGCCAAATGTCTCTAGATTTAAGCACCAAAAAAAAAAAAGAAAATAAAAACTTATTAAATTTATTAAATGCAATATATACCTATACGTTTTAAAAAACACTCATTAACAAAAACAAGCAAATGTTCTTCTCCCCTTCTGATCATGGACTTGGTGGTTTTTACTTTTATCAACAGCTGATAATATCTGGGTGTAATTTTATTGTTCAAAAATTTTAAAGTAGGTGATTTTGGGAAATCTGTTGAAGAGTTACTGTTGGTGGGACACAGTGGATCAGACCGGTAATCCCAGCACTTTGGGAGGCCAAGGTGAGTGGATCACGAGGTCAAAAGATCGAGACCATCCTTGCCAACATGGTGAAACCCCGTCTCTACTAAAAATACAAAAATTAGCTGAGCATGGCAGTATGTGCCTGTAATCCCAGCTACTTGAAAAACTGAGGCAGGAGAATCGCCTGAACCCAGGAGACAGAGGTTGCACTGAGCCAAGATCACACCACCGCACTCCAGCCTGGAGATAGAGCTAGACTCCGTCTCCAAAAACAAAAAACAAAATAAAGTTATTGTTAAGCATTTCCCAGTTTTCCCAGTTATGGGGCTCCTTTTCCCAAAGATCCCTAATGCATCTCTCCTATAGCCGTACTACACTGTGCCATAATTGTGTGCTCAAATATCTAAAAGGAAAGATAACAGTCTTTAAATCTGAGCACTCTAAAGACAGAGTATGTCTTCCAGCCTCTGCCACTTCTTAACTGTGTGACCACGGGCAGCTTAATGACTGTATACCTCAGTTCCTTTACTCAGCAAAATGAAGATTAAAAAATGGACCTATTCTTAAGGCTGTTGTAAAGATTAAATTTGTTTATATATATATATATATATATATATATATATATATATATATATAAATAAAGCACTGAAAATAGTGCCTGACATATACAAAACTCTCAATAAAAAACAAATACTGTTATTAGCCAGATCTCAAAAATAAGAAGATAGAATAAGTGTGGATCTGAGGAAGAGAAAGAGGATTAGCAAGGAAAAAAATAGTGGAAAAGGAGAGAAGAAAATATGGAGAAAACAAATGAGAGTAGCAAAAAAGAGGAAAAGGTATGAAAGAAGAATCAAGAAAAATGGAAACTTCTGGGTAGAGGAAAATATTTTATTCAGTATTCCATCAGGCGTCTTACTTCCAGGCAATTATTTCATATTGGCTGCTGCCATCCGCTTACCAGAAAATTCTAAAATCAAGGCAACACATCTGGTTGTAAGTGACCATGATTAGACAGCATCATCCTTCAACTATATCCAATACTAGCTTACAAAACACATATTAGTGATAACGCTAATTATGTTTAAGGTCATGGATGTTTGGGCTGCCATTTATGTTACAGCAAGGAGTCTATGCCAGAACACTGCAGAGCAATTTTTATTTGTAGGGAATGGAATATGACAAGGCTTACAGGTCTGTCATAGCCTCATGCTTAAAATGCCTACACAATAAAGGTATGTTACCAAGGTAGCAAGTAATGCACTATAAAATAACTTGAACATACAACTCATTAAAAAACTGTATAGAATGAAAAGTAGTATTAGTTAATCATGTTTCTTTTTCTTAGACTATTTCACTTTTATAACAAATAATACAAGTGCTAAAAATAACAAAAGTTAACTAAGTGGTTTAATAAGAAACTATTAAATGTAAGCAAAATATATAGAAGAATATGTATAGACCTATATTTGTAAGTTTAACACTTTATTCCCTGTATAGAGGTTAATACTAGTATCAGGTGACAGGACTATATAGTCTCTAAAATAAACCATTCTAAAATTTTAATATGCCAAAATAGAGGAACATAAGATTTCCATGAGCAAGAGTTAAAATGAATGAAGGTGTAATATTATGCCTATATTTCACAAAGTAATTCAATAAACTGGAACTAAGGTGGCATAAGTGTTTGGTGAATAACATGTAATACATAATCATAATTATGAAGACAATATTAATTTTCTCTATTTTCTGAACATTTAAATAATATTTCTAAATAATTTCTTGATTTAAAATCATGCTCTAATTATACATGTAAATCATGAGTAAAATCTAAATATACTGTTGTTGTAATGCTTCTGGTAGCACCCACACTACTTACTCAATTAGGCAATCAATACAACCAACTTGAATTTGATATCATGCCTTATAAATCAGTGAAGCATAAACTTTAACAGTAACAACATTTAGTCAATATAAAATTGAATTAACTTAGTGTCTGCATTAGTTTAAAAATGAACTATAAATATATTACCTTATTTTGGTTTGGGACTATAATACTCTTTGTATTCAATAAAAACATTGCTAAATTTATTAATTTTGTATGACATAAAAATTGAGAAGTAGAATTTATGAAATATTCATAAAAATTAAGATTAGTCAGAATAAAGATAATTTTATCACTGACTTTATGCTATAGCAAAATACATTTAAAGTACATTAATTTAGAAATCATAATTTTTCAGATACTGATTGACTATGTTGCAGTTGACCTTTCTCCATATATTAAGGAATTAGGCAAATTAATCTAAGTAAGATTACTCTGGGTATGTTTACCAACTTAAACATTATTTTTAGTTTAGCATATTTTATATATTTATCACTGAATCATTAAATTATGATCTTCTTAAGGGAATATTACATTTGCCCAATAAAAATTATGGCTTTAAAGGAATAAAACTGTCTCCCTTCTAAAGAATACTGTTTTATGCAAACTTATATTGAAAACATTGCCTAATTAGTGAATTTCTATGGCAAGAAAAGAACTTTTGTGCATTGCTAGTGAAAGTAAAATTGTCAAAAACGATATGGTAAGCAAAGTATATAAAAACGGTCTTTAAAAGCTTACACATTCTTTGACTCAGTAATTTCACTTTAGGAACTCTAACCTAATAAAATAGCTAGACAGAGATTTTAAAATATTTACTATAGGATTTTTATAAAACTCAAAAATATACTCAATTTGTATTTATTTCTGCCCAACAATCAGAGACTAGTTGAATAAATTCGGATTCATCAATTTTACTCTATTACATAGCCATTAAAAATAAGGAAACTTTCTGAAGATGAAATACAATGGTAACTAAAAACAAACAACGAATTTTACATAGATGTGATTGTAATTATACAATATACTCCCCCAAAGTAAAAGACTTTAACAGACAATACACAGACATACTGCAGGTTAATGGGATATCATATGACTTCTTGCATTCTATTTTTTGCCTTTTCTGCATATTCATATATTTGCTAATTTTAAAAGTAACATTAGTTTTCAAAGAGTGAATTCATTCAGCAAACATGCAATCATTTTTAAACACCTGTACTTATGTTTTTAAAAGTCAGCCCAAGAACTTATTAACTACTCATCACCACTAACTTCCAACTATGCCAAAGCTTTTCAGCACTGAATGGGCCCATGAGTTAACTCTTTTACTCATCTTTGGGTTGTATTTTACAGTTAATATCCTGGTGTACCCACCGTAATGCAGTTCAACTCAAGAGCACATTTATATGGTAGAAGATTTATTAATTAATCTTATAATCTATGGTCAGCATTTTCTTCTTATAATACAAAATTCTAAGAGTTTCAGTAAAATGCCTGTGCAAGCATTTGGAATGGTCACAACTGGCTATCTAATTTTTAAAAATGTGTTTGTGTGTATGTGTATAAGTATATGTCAGTACACACGTAAAACCTACCTTATGCCCTATGCATACTGGAGTTCATTACATTTAAATAAATATAAGGGGGGTTCTTTAACTTTCATATTACAGCAAACTTTTAATCACATTCCCAATATCTAGGGCATATAATTTCTCTGTGCAATTAACAATATAGAATATGTATACCTCGGGTATTTATCTACAATAACATTAGAATCCTTTCTGTCCCAGTCAATTGACAAAACTACTCTCAGTTGACTCGTAAGTGGAATAATAGTCATTTATTTCTCTAGGTCAATGGTTTATTCATAGGGTAAGCCATGAAGTCCTGTGGCATTTACAAAGTACCTCACAGGTCACCGTGGCTGGTGCAGTACATGAGAAGGGAACAAGTAGGAACAACTGCAGGCCTTTCAAACCTAATGCTCCACTCTCATCTATCGTTTAAAATTGCAATTCGGTGTAAGATTTTTGTCTGTGCTAAAAATGTAGTTTGATAACTACTAGTCCAGATCATGCCTGTGTCAAGTCAGATCACTAGTAATCTATCTGTATATACACACTTGATTTCTTTACTTTTCTTTAGATCTTCGCATAGATCTACATAATACAACAGTCTCTCTTTTTTTTTCTTGGTTATATGAAGAGCCCTACAAATTTTGGTCATATGAAGAGAATTATGCATTCTGGAAAACTGCTATTGAGGACACTGATATTAAGGGACTAATTCTCCTTGGTGTTCAGGGCTAGGAAAAAGTTTGTCAATTCTGGTAAGCTCATATGTTTCCCTTTTATTATATAGTGGCAACTATACAACTTAACCTCTTTCTCTTTATGCGTTGGCTTTTAGGAAGCTCAGATTTAAAAGATTTCCTAAAAGCAATTGCTAACCTTAGTATAGATTTTCTGTTATAACTATATCTTGACTTTGACCCATTATTATTTACCTATTTTTATTCTTCTGAGGTTTGACCGTATTTTTTTTTCTCAATACTTCTTTAAAAGTAGACTAGGTATAAGCAAACGTAAACTAATACAGGTTTCTTTCTTAATTCTTAAATTTCTCAGTCATGGAGAATATTCAAACTCCTCTTAATCTCTACAATCCTCCAACAAAGACTTGCTTAAACCTGTGCCTTATGCAAAAAGACCATATGCTTCCTATGTTGCTTTTTCTTATTCTCTTTGGGCTTAATGAGGTGCTCTGTAGACAGACAATGTCAAATTATTATTAATTTGAATGTAAACTGAACTAAGCTGAAAAAATTAATATGAACTTGAAGTTCATACATGCAAGCATGGTGAAACCATACTATTCTTCACATAATCCCAAAGTTCTTCTGAAAATAAATCTGTCTGAAGACTGAAAACTTCATTTTTTTTTTGCCTGCTACGCAAAAGTAAGCACAATATAATTCTTTACAAATTGGAACGTATTAACAGTTTTGATTCATCACTTAGAGCACAGCTCTGTGTGGAAGCTTTATTTTATTACAAACTTTTCTTTGGTATAAGAATAATCAGAATGTATCAAGGATACAACACAAACAAAAATCTGGTCATAGCAAAGGCTAAACTCACAATCAGAATCTTTAACTTCACTCAAGTAATTTTCAGGCAATAAATTAGTGTATCTTAGAGTGAGAAGCTTATTGACATTTTCCCAAAAATCGTTGGTGGCAAAACCTTCTCATGAGCCTCACAATAAGTAAGAAGGGAAAGGAGATACCTGAAGAAAAATGTCTGATATTACATTACTACTCCACAGTTAAATAGACCAAGAGGTGAAAATATGACAACAGTAGGAATTGACATATTTGCTGTTGCCTAGGTATACAGACCCCAACTCCTCGGTAATATTAAACTGACTTCACTGTCTCATTTTCACCGTGGCCAGTAATAGCAGCATTAACCAGAGCAAGTGCCATGTCTCCTATCTCTTGAGCATTAAAATTCCACTGGCATTAACGCCTGTGAGCTCCTTTACTAGCTATCTGCACAGGATGTATTTCACTGCTATAACTGTTATAGTATTATGCTCGCCTCATAAATATCCATTGACAAGCTGAAGCAAACAACTGCACTTTAGTTTAGACTTTTCAAACACAGCTGATTTATTTATAAATCACTTCTTAAAAAAGGTTACTAAACCTTCATGTTCTATACAACAGTAAAGAGTGTTTCGAATTTCAAATTGTATACAAAGCACCCATACACATAGACATAGAGACAAATCAAGAGTTCCAAGAAATCACTCATATAAGGAGAGACTTGAGAACACAATAGGCATTTTGAGTGGAGATTTTCTGTAGCAAATGGAGATTCAGGACTGAAGAAAGGCATATAGTATCACATCTCTCTTTGTGTCTCTCCATATATATGTATATAAAGACTCTGTGCTATCCTTTGCTCTAAATAAAACTGCAAAATTTTGAGCTGAAATATAAATTCCACATACTGTTTTCTAATGGAAGCTCAATGTATAAATGTCCAATTTTACAGTAAGACCACGCACCATATGGATGTTCAGGAGATGTCATGAAGAGAAGTTCTGAGTTTGGCTGAAAAATTTACCTTTAAATGTTTTTTCTTCAGTCTCTCTAATCTGGCATGGGACCTGCAAAATTTTAGTGACTCTATACATATAGTTAATGTTTATTTTGCAAATACCTATGTTTTTAAATATCTGTTGAAATTCAGGCATATAGTTGGCAGTTAATGATATACCTAAACCACACCTCGTAATAATAAGATGAAATTGATGCTTCTAAATTGTTAATTTCAAGTAAGATACATATCTGAATGTAGATATAAATATCTATAAAAATCGTTTTGTAAATACCTTCTTTTGTGTCTCCTAATAAGTCAAAATGGCAAGTAGGTGCCCCAAAGTGATTAATAGATAGCTATAGACATAATCAGGACAGAATTCTGTATACCTTTTTAGTTGCTTAACATTTGTTTTGTGAGGCATATAATAGAACATGTAGAAATTATTTTCTGCTTTCTAATCTCAATTAGAATACAGATCATTTCATAGATCTTAAATCAATAGTAAAAGATTGCTCATAATATAACCTTAAAGCAATAGAAAAACAGAAAGTAATCTATGCATATTGTAGCATTACCGGTATTAATAAAAGACTGAAAATGATCCAAATGTCTACCAGTAAGAGACAAGTTGGATAAACTAAGATACAGATAGGAAATGTAATACTATAAATAATATACATCTGTTAGAAAGAATGAGGAAAATTTCTATACACCATTGTGGAATGATGAACAGGATTTATGAAGGGGGTTAAAATGAAGGGGCATATAGTATACATACTATAGTAACTTTTATATGACAAAGAAGGAAAATACACTGGCATCAATATACGCTTAATTTTTAAAGAGAAAGAAAAAAATAATTCATTTGAAAATAGAACTGGTTAGCAATAGGTGGGCAGCACAGAGTAGAGTGAATAAGAATGTAAATGAGATAACTTTCAATATACCTTGTTATATGCTATTAAATACAAACATGTAAACGTGTGACTTTTGAAAAACAGTTACATAATAAAAATAAATTTCCCAAAATTAAAATAACCTTCACTAAGTGCAAGGCAGAAGCCTGCCAAAAGCATAGGACATGGCAGGAAAACTGGTGTGGAGAGGTCCTACCACAGTGTCTGAGGCTTTCTTTAAGAGCAAAATAGTCAACTGAAGGCTGGGAGAAAGGCAGGAGGGTAGATAAATATTTCCTTCTTCAAAAGGCACATAGAGATTTCTCCAAGAGAACAGAAGCAGCTCACGGAAAGTTTGGGGCATGGCAAGAGGAAAGAGAAGGAGTAGCCCTCCAGAACCTAGAGCCTTCCCCAACCACGAGGTAGCAGTCTGCTGAAGCCTGGAAGCAGAACTGAGAAATATTCCCCCGAATCTCATGGGGCCCTCTCAGATTGCAAGTCATTGGCCAGTACAATTGTGCAGAGAGAAAATCAGTTTGAAAACAGGTCTTCCAGGATACAGAAAGTTTGGCCAGTTAAGGGGACTGTGGCAGTTAGACAGAAAAAAGACCTCCACTGCCTCCACTGCAACTTTAGAAGCTTGCAATGAACTATAATGGAAAGAGAGACAGAGACAGAGAGACAGAGAGAGAGAGAAAGAGAGATACTGAAGGGAAATCCTTAATCCTATCCTCAAAATCATGAAAGCTAGTAGTGAACTAAAAATAAATAAGAGTAAAACTTAACTACAGATTAGCAACATGACAAAGAAAGCGATACATGCTTTTTAAAGGGTAAATGATATCTAGGTCAGCCTCTTTTGAAAATTCTCAGAATCTAGCATAAAATTACAAATTACGGTACACACAAAGAAGCATAAAAATATGACTCATAATCAGTGAAAACACAGATAATATAGGCAAATCTACACATGTATTAGATATTGCAGTTAATAGACACAGATTTGAAATAGCTATGATAAAAATGTTAAAAGATCTTACAAAAATGGTAAATAACATACATAAAAGTATTGGGAATATCAGAAGAAATGGAAACTATAAATAAGAAGCTATAATAAGATATCAAAACTAAAGAGAAAACATACAATATCAGAAATAAAGAATATTTGATTGGTTTTAAAGTAGAATGGACACAGCAGAAGAAACACTCACTGAATTTAAAGGTAGGAAAACAGAAATGGTTTAAATTTACAAATAGAGAAAAAAATAACTAAAGAGAAGTTGAGCCATATGGGACAATATTCAATTGTCTATCATGTAAGTAGTAAGTATCCCATAAGGAGAGGACGTAAAATGGAGCTAAAAAATTACTTGAAAAACAAATGCTCAGAACTTCCTAGAATTGATGGAAGACAGAAACTTATAGATCAAAGAAACTCAGTTACCACTGAGAAGGATAAATACATAGAAGCCCAGAGAACATATAGTTAAAGTTCTGAGAACCAAGAATATCATAAAAGCATATCTCTTTCCCTTTACCCTTCCATGCAATAAAATATAATGAGGGAATGGCGATAAGCATGGCAGTTGACTTTTTATCAGAAACAATGGAGGACACGAGACTATGGAACTCTCTAAAATAGTAAATGGGGAAAAATATCAATTAACATGTCTACATTCAGAGAAAATATCCTTCAAAAATGTGGGCAAAATAAAGACATTTTCAGACAGCCTTTAACAAGTGCTAAACGTTCTTGAGACTGAAGGAAAAAAGACATTATGTGAATGGAAGCCCAGATCTGCAGGAAGAAATAGAGAAACAGAATAGTAAGTATGTGACTAAATACACAAGTACTATAAACAAAAAAATGAAATTTTATGACACTACTAAAGGAATAAATAATAGCATATTGAAATCATAACATATGTAGAAGTAGAATACGTGACAACAAGAACATAAGGAGCAGAAAGAAAAAAATGGAAATTATACCACTGCAATGTTTGTATATTGTTCTTGAACTACATTAATATTATTTGATGAAAGTTACAGCATATTGTTATTTCTAGAGCAACCACTGAAAAACAAGATAAATAAATGGATAAAAAGATAACAGAGGAGACAGAACATAGAACAAAAAAAAATTTAATGTTAACCTAAAAAAGGAAAAAAAAGGAGGAACAGAAGAAAAAAGAATGGATGTGGAAAATAGAAATCAAATACAGTAAACTTAAGAACTGGAACAAATAAACTGGATACAAGAATACATATAGAAAATAAACATTTTAGGTGACAACACAGTATTTTATCTGTATAGTAGCATTAGAATATGAATTAAGGATAAACAGAGAACCAAAGAAATGTTTCACTTAATTCATGTTTTAATTTTACTGATATTATTAATAATTCATAGTTATATAATATGATGGTTAATAGTGTCAACTTGATTAGATTGAAGGATGCAAAGTATTGTTCCTGGGTGTGTCTTGGAATGTGTTGCCAAAGGAGATTAACATTTGAGTCAATGGACCTGGAAAGACAGACCCATCCTCAAGCTGGGTGGACACCATCTAATCGTCTGCCAGCATGGCCACAGTAAAAGCAGGGAGAAGGACACGGAAAGACTAGACTGGCTTAGTCTTCTGGCCTACATCTTTCTCCCATGCTGGATGCTTCCTGCCCTCAAACATCAGAGGATAGCTTTTGGACTCTTGGACCTTCGATCATAGACTGAAGGCTGCACTGTCAGTTTCCCCACTTTTGAGGTTTGGGGACTTGGACTGTTTTCCTTGCTCCTCAGTTTGCCGATGGCCTATTGTAGGACTTCATCTTGTGATCATGTGAGTCAATACTCCTTAATAAACTCCCCTTTATATATAATATATATATACATCTATCCTATTAGTTCTGTCCCTCTAGAGAACCCTGACTAATATATATAACTTATATAAATGATAGGGAAGATAAGTAATTATATTGAAATTTTTAAGACTAAGATTTTTCATGTTGGAGAAGACAGATGTACGTATAAATTCAAAAATATTCAGTAAAGTCCTTTAATTCTAAGTTGGAACTGTAAATATACTATTAACTCACTGTTTTTTCCCCAAACTACTGTATTTACTAGCTCTACCTGCTGAAAAGGCCTAAAGCAATGACAGTAAAAATTAGCACCCCTAGTACTCAAAATGTTTTCTCTAAATACCATTATCTAGTAAAAACAAATTAGGATTCCTTGGAATTGAATCACTGATTCCAGTTTGGGGACAGAAAACGTAAAAGATGAGTCTGGGACATTTTATGCCAAATGAAATAAATTAATCAAAGAGTAATGACTTCATATCACAAATATACAGCAATCAATATGAGGGATCAGGTTTTTACTACCTGTCTCCTCTGATCCATCTTGGCATCATTAAACATGTAACAACTCATGTGATGCAGTGTAAAGTACACAGCATCACCTATGAATAATCTATGCAAAAATTAAAAGGTGAATCTGAATCAGAGTAAAAGGGTACAGAATATCAGTATGTATGTGTGTTGGGGATGAGTGCTGGTGAAGTTGCGATCTTATAAAAAGTATATAGGAGGTTGAGAAACCAGCAAGCACAAAGGCTGTGGGGAAATCATCTTTGCCATATCTGTGGAAAAGGCAAACAGATAACATGGCAGGAACAAAGCTAGCAATGGAGAAAGTGGAAGATGAGGTCAAACAGGAGACCTTACCACACAAAGCCTGGTAGCAGTCACTTAGATATCTTCTTTTTCTAAATCAGAGTCACTAATTATACAAAATTAACATCTGGATCCCTTCTCATCTCTTTTACTGCAGATGGAGTTAACATAAACGACTTACATTTCAAATTATTAAGATTCACATGTACAAAGCACAAAACAAGCAAAAGACATCCAATGGACAATATCAGACTAAAGAATCCAAACGACAACCTTTATGTCAAATAATAGCTAATTGCAAACAAAATCTATATTTGAATCATTAATTTAGAAAAAAAATCCAAATGAAAGGCATATTACATCACTATAGGTGGGAAACAGAATAAATTAGTTTGCTCAGAGTGCAAGAATGCTAGCATGAAACTAGCAATTTTTTTTCTAGACTTAAAATTTTTAACCTCACTGGTTAACTCCACATAGCAAAAAGTTTACATGCAATTCATGTATTTCTTTTTGGAAAATTAGAGATTAAGATAATTCATTTGCATTATCAAGTTGCTTTTGGCACATTTAAAGAGAAAACCTTAATGTTTATGTATCAACACTGAAAAACATTTCTTAAGAGATTTTCCTAATGTATATGGCACCAGTGATGCAATAATTTATTTCTAGCTAAGTTAAGTTTCTAAGAATTAAATCCTCACTTTTAGGACTCTAAAACAATGTGTATTGTCTTAGTAAAAAATTAATAGCTCAAAGATTAATAACTAAAGCCTCCACTGGATTTATATAGATTTTCATTAGTTGTCTCTACTTAAAAATGTCCATAGCTCTTTGAGTCATTTGCCAAACAGCTAAATTACCATACAATTTGAGATTAACTGATTTAGCACAAATATTAAAAACTTCACTTTAAGTTTCTGAATTGATGCTTTATGGATAAGACTTTGTAGAAATGTATAGTTTTTAAAGCTTTATTTTGAAGGGCAATTATGGATTACTTTCTGAAAGCTTACAAATGAAAATTTTTATGAAAAATCTGCCTAAATCTTTGGGCATGGGCAAAGACTTCATGACTAAAGCACCAAAAGCAATGGCAACAAAAGCCAAAATAGACAAATGGGATCTAATTAAACTTAAGA